>JAHHUM010000896.1:624537-754168 GCA_036173005.1 Crenichthys baileyi
CATTATTAATATTTAAAAAGTTTGGACCTAAACTGTTTTATACCAGTGACCCAGCTACTCTACTTAGACTTCAGTGAGTGCCCATGAGTGTTACTACTTGAATGATGGGATCACAACATACCAGCGACCTCAAGGATTAACATTATCGTTTTTGTTCTGGCACCGGATGAATTCCTTACCACAGGGGACTTAATGAGCTAATTACCTCTATTAGAAAGATTGAATTAGAACCAGCTCCAACCAATAAATTCCCAAGGATTATTAATGTCATTTGTTTTGTTTTTTCTGTGTTTGATTTTCTGTATCATTGTAATGTTTTTCCTCATGTACAGCGGTTTGAGTGCCTTGTTGCTGAAAAGCTCTAAATAAATAAATTGGACTTGACTAGAACATAAAAAGTCTATTATTGAACATAAAATACTATTTACAGACATAGGGAGTTTCAGATTCAATGTTTCCATGAAAACATTATACTGATTACCAAGATAAGATAATCTTCAGAGTTTAACACATAAATCATGAAAATTAACTAATTATGAAGTATTTAAAGCTATTTCTGAATTTCTAAATAAGCAAAATGAGATCATTTTTATA
Source organism: Crenichthys baileyi (assembly GCA_036173005.1). Lineage (NCBI taxonomy): Eukaryota > Metazoa > Chordata > Actinopteri > Cyprinodontiformes > Goodeidae > Crenichthys > Crenichthys baileyi. The sequence goes on from JAHHUM010000896.1 coordinate 625,132, forward strand.
GGAGATACCAAAATTTACATACTCTAGGGCATGGATGTGCAACTTCAGTCCTTGAGGGCTGGTGTCCTGCAACTTTTGCATATGTCCTTGGTCCAACACACCTGAATCAAATGTCTGAATTACCTCCACAGTATGCAGTCAAGTTCTGCATAGGCCTGGTAATGAGCCATACATTTAAATGAGGTGAGTTGAAGCAGAGACACAGCTAAAAGTTGCAGCACACTAGCCCTCGAGGACTGGAGTGGCCCATCTCTGCCCTAGGGTCATAATGACATTCATATATTTAAGATTCAGGGCGTCATGTGCATGGAATAAGAGGTTGCTGTAGCGAAATCAAAAGGGTAGTCAAGAATATTTAAAATAGCACAGTTCATGTGGATGAAAGATTTGATCTGGAAATTCTCAGCATGACTGTATAACAGAAATAGAAGTGATATTGAGTTCTTGTGCATGTGTGTCCAGATATTTACAGTGTTTTCTAATAGGGTCCTGTGCTTTGAACCTGTGTTTCTGTGAGCTTTTTTCTGATTGGACATTATCTGACCTGTTTTATCCTTATAATATTCAGTATTTAACTGTCCTTAAAGAAATGTTAGAACATTGTTACTGAAGGGCACAAATTCAATTCATTACTGTTGCCATGTTCTGCTGTAGTCTTTCAGTGTATGTGTGTAAAGGGTAATAAGGGATGTTTTACTGTTGTGAAAGTTTTGATCAGAAGAAACAAAGTGTGTGATAGTTTAACGACAAAGGAAATACTTAGACTGCTGACGGTGTCATAAATTTCATTTTAATTTTCTGACTTTCCGGGTTAAAATTCACCTTCACCATCCCTGGCCTTTTCAAAAATTGGGAAAAAATCTGGGTGCCCATCCACGGATATTGAAATACTAAAGCTACTAAACCTGCCCCACTGCGCCACGCCTGAGCCAGCAACAACCTGAATACGTGTTTGAGTGAAGCACAGCATGTGCAGCACATTGCTATAAACAACGAAGCTGTTGCGGCCCAGCTGATTCTACAATATGCTCCTCTTGTGTGTTTACACATGGAGCTAAACTAGCCCGATTTAATCTGAGTAAATTACAAAATGAAGACTGCTGATGTGCATTAAGGACCATTTCCTTTTTTTTTACTCTGCATCCTCTCTAAGCATCCAGGGTATTATTAGAAAACCAATTTACCTTGGTTGGGGATAGTGGTGTTCTCACAGGAATACATGGTATTTATCTTCATGTTGTGTGCAGAGCCAGTTTATGGTTTAATTGTCCTGTGTTGCTGGCAACCAGCTGTTTAAAAAGGGAAAAGATAGAGTTTATATTGACATGGCTGAAATGCTGTTTAGGATGTATCTCGGCAACATTGGTATGAACTACATCATCTGATGCTGCCTCAACAGAGTTTGGATTGTAAACACCAAAATGTATTGCAATGGAAGGCTTGGTAATAAAAATAAAATAAATATGGCAGAATCTTTATGGCTAAATATTCAGGAGCGCACTTCTGTTCATTCACAAACACTCCAGTCCCTCCATCTTTCCTTTTCCTGCTCAGTGTGGATCCTTGTCCTTTACATTTTTTTTTTAAATTGAAAATGTTCCTTTAAAATCAGAAGTTTAGCTCTGGACAGCAGCTTCAACCCCACTGCATAATGCAGGAGTGTCCAAAGTGTGGCCTAAGAGGCAGTCGCAGCCTTTTGATTTTGAGTGGCGCCGACCAATATTCGAGACTTGTTCAAATTACTCCCATTAACACAGGCAGTTGATGCAGATATTTGATGCATTTTTTTTTATTTCTTAGGGTGAAATTTGTAATGTTACACATTTTTTTGTTCTATTTTTATTTATGCTTAATAGGACCCCAGACATCTATTACCTTATTCAAAAGCAACTTGATTTTGCACTATTTATAAAACCCGGGGCTAATTAAAAGTTTTTTTTTTGAAAAAAAAATGCCCCGGGCCCCCCCGTTTTTTTGCTGGGAATAAACTAAAAAAAAACATGCCAGATAAAGAAAATATAAACAATCAATCCTAAACATTTAGAATACTTATTGCCATTACTTACATAAGCTGCCAAGCAGTTATTTTTCAAGACACTGATTTTCAGCATATGTATTTAATAATAAATTATGGCCTTTTCAATTTTAAATTTTGAACATTTTAAGAGGTGGATTTACCTTTTGGAGAATTTTTCTCCTTCTTTAATTTTTCTCTTTTTTGTTAGTTTTTTGGGATTTTATGTAAAAATTTTTCTTAACCTGGGAGAGTGGGAGTCAACTTTGTAGCCACAGTTTTACTGTTCCTGTGAAAAAAACTAACAAAAACAAAAAAAACGCCTGCAATAACTGAAGCCTGCATGAACAGAGGGAACAGGACATTGATCTGTACGGTGTGATCTATGTTGGATTTATGTGTCAAATCTTTGTTTTAGCATTCAAAGTTTTAAGTTAGATGATCGCTTGTCCTTCTTCCCCGGGGGTAATTAAAATAAATGTATGTCTGGCTGAAAATCCAACTTCCCTTCTGTTTTGTAGGGGTGGATTGTACAAAAAGGCCATCACTTTAAACAAAACTATTGATTTTTCTTGAAAAACCTTTGTAACTATCTTTCCAGGAAAAGGATCATTTATCTATTCAAAACGTTAAAGAGCATTATGTAAATGTTTCTTTCCCTCCCCCGCAAAGATTTTTTATTTTTTTTATTTTTTATGTGTAGCGCCATGGCTAAACCTTAACTCAGTGTTTAGGCCCAAGGTTGACAATATAGGCAATAAAATCAGCAATACAACAATTACACAAGGAGTGGCCTAATGGTTGTTGCCTCTGTAGTTAAAAACCAGTTTAAAGAGATTAGTTTTTAAAAGAAATTTTAAATTATTTAAAGTTCCAGTAGACCTCACAGAAAGAGGGAGACTGTACCAGAGCCTAAGAGCGGAAGCTGAAAAAGCTCAGTTTCCCCGAGTCACGAGCTGATTCCTGGGAACAACTCGTATAGAGGATCCCCTCTGGACGACCTCCGGAGAGCCTTGTATTAGTTTTAGCACAGACAAACAACCATGGACTCACACACTCACTCCTAAGGTGAATTTACAGAGACAAATTAATGTAACATGCATACTTTTGGACTATGGGAGGAAGCTGTGGCACTTAGAGAAAGAAAATGCAAACAGACCTAAGAGAGAGAACTGTGCAGACAGACCCCTGGACAGGAGTTAAACCCAAGCACTTTCTGCTGCAAGCCAAACATTGCTAATTACTGTACTGCCATTGAACCCATTCTTCTTCTTCTTTGTCTTCTTATTAATATTATCATTATGATTATTATTAGAAGCCTGAAATGATATATCAGAGTTTCCAATGTCAAACATCCATTTAAAACAGCATGTGTGACAGCACAACAATTCACAACAAATGTCATCTCAAAGCACGTTTCAAAGCAAACAAATCCCGTTTCGGTACAAAAATATAGTCGATTAATCCATTCTTACAAATTCTGATTTAATTACCTACATTCCATTTTAATTGCTATTGTTATACAATTGACCTTATCCAACAAATCAAATTCAGTTTATTAAGTCAGTTAGTGAAAAGTTGTCTATTTAAGCTGTTTAGATCAAGTCACTGATCTGAGCAAGCATGTGGGGACAGTAGAATGGAATGACTCCTTTGGGTTGGTGATAAGATACTGGTTGTGTTTCCTGCAGATGAGGCCAAGCCTATTCACAACACCAAGACCAAAGTAGTTACAGGACTGGAGAGTATTGCTCCTCTTATCAGAACAGTAGAAGAAACCCCTGAATCAATCACTACTACAGTTCAAGGCACTATCCCATCCTGGATCAATGGCAATTTCCTCCGCAATGGACCAGGGAAGTTTGAGTTCGGAAATACGCAGTAAGTAGGGAAATCAGCTCAGTGTGAAACCTTTTTATTCATAATATAATTCCAAACATCCTTCGTAACATTTGTCTTTGCTAACAGCTACAACCACTGGTTTGATGGGATGGCCATGCTGCACCAGTTTAGGATCCAGAAGGGCCAGGTGACGTACATGAGCCGCTTCCTGCAGAGCGACACCTACAAGAAGAACAGCGAAAGGGACCGCATCATGATGTCAGAATTTGGTACCCTGGCGATGCCTGATCCATGTAAAAACTTTTTCCAGAGGTTTCTCTCTCGCTTTGAGATGATTGGTGAGTAGAGTGAGTGGATTATCCGATAACGTTTGATAGAGGGTGAAGAAGAAGGAACAGAGTGTACTTTTTTTTTATCATTACCCAGAAATGCGGCTCGATTTTAGTTTTTCCTTCTTCTCAAACTTGTTTTAAGCTCATTCTTTAAGGAATGTGCTTTAAGTGGAGGAACAAAATATTTTAGCGACTATGTTTGTGCAAGCTCTTTTGTACTCCAGCTGTGTTGGAAGGAAGCCTCTTAAGAAAATCTGTCTGAACTGCAGTTACATAATAATGAAGTAGAGCAGGGAGCTAGGGAGGAAAAATTTTTTTACATAACCACCAAACTCCACAGAGAAACGTCAAGCTGAAAACTGTTTTATAAGTATAAAGGAAGAACTTAAGTCATTTTAAAAAGCTAAAGTAGCGCTTTGTTTTCTGTTACAGAGCCTACAGACAATGCAAGTGTGAGCTTTGTGAAATACAAGGGTGACTACTATGTCAGCACAGAGACAAATTTCATGCACAAAGTGAACCCAGAAAACCTGGACATACTGGAAAAGGTACTATCATTAAGTTCTTTTGTAATCACAGAGAATCCGGTGATGATTCCTCTGTCTATAAATGTTGTAAAACATTTTTCCTGTCATGTAGTTTAGCAGTTTTACAGTTTTAGCAACAATAAATGTCGTATTCTGCTTCCCGTTCATGGATGGTGATTGGATCTTGGAGGACTGTAAGCAAAACATGTAATTTGCATCAAATGAGAAGTTAAAAATGTTCCTGAAAGAAAACCTGTTTTAGACTTGAGACTATGGTGGAGGTTCCTCTTTCCTCAGAACGCCCACCCTAAACATAAGCAAGCTTACATCAAAGCATATTTATGTGTTAGAATGGCCCAGTCAAAGTCCAGACCTGAATCAAATTCAGAGTCTGTCACAAGACTTGAAAATTGCTGTTCTAATCTTATTTTGCAAAGAATAATGGGCAAAAAAATTGTCTTTTGGGTTATAAGACATAGCCCAAATGATTTGCAGCTGAAGCTGTAGTGAATGCTGGTTCCACAAAGTGGCACTACATACAAAAGGATGGCACACATGCACACATGGCACACATATTTGTTGAAAACCACAACTACTACTACTTTGCATTGGTCTACCACTCAAACTGCCACAAATTGCATCGAAGTTTGTGGCTGTAACTATACCTGATAACACTGTACTAAAAGTGTCAGATTGCTGGCACAAAACCAGTCCTGTCACTTCTGTTTGCCAGGTTGATTGGAGCAAGTTCATTGCTGTGAATGGAGCCACTGCTCATCCACACTATGACCCAGATGGCACCGCCTACAATATGGGCAACTCTTATGGAAGCAAAGGTTAGGCCAGTTTATTAGCTAAGCACATATATTTCAGTTTCATATTTCTGGCTTTTCTTTCTGCTGTATTATGTCTTATTTTTCCTTAAAGGATATATCGATATGAATCTCATCCCGAAGCCGATGATATCATTATCTCTTTTGCTTCAGGAGCACTGTACAACATCATCAGAGTACCCCCTGAGAAAACAGAAAGCAACGACACCCTGCAGGGAGCCAAAGTCATCTGTTCAATTGTTCCAGCAAACAAGTCCCATCCCTCCTACTACCACAGCTTTGGTAAACCAGGCATTCCTGGTAACACTCCTGTTAACTCTTTTTCATTTGCTGCTTTCAGCTTTAAACCTTACCCCTTCTCTCCTCATCATTCTTTCTGTTATTAGCCATGTCTGAGAACTATGTGGTTTTCATCGAGCAGCCAATTAAGATGGACCTCCTGAAGATCGTGACATGCAAGATAAGAGGAAAGGCTTTGAATAAAGGCATATACTGGGATCCAAATCAGGAAACCGTCTTCCATCTTGTTGACAAGCATACAGGAGAGGTCAGATGAGATCCCATTATTCCAGGATTACAATTTAAACCAAAAATAATCATTTTTAGCTTTGCAATTTCATATATTGTTCTCCAGGTCATTCCCATGAAGTACCACACCAAAGCCATATCCACCTTCCACCAGATCAATGCCTTCGAAGAGGACGGCTTCCTCATGCTGGATATATGCTGTGCAGATGGCGGCCAAGCCATCAGCAACTATCTCATCCAGAACTTACGCAAATCAGGAGAGGCACTAGATGAAGTCAGTAAAATACCTGACACAACTAAGAATTTGATTTCGGTTCCACTTCGCTTTTACTCAACACATTTAAAAAATGAATATGTAAAAAAAATAGTTGACAAATAACATGTTTATCTAATCAATAATCAATCAAGTACCATGCTTTCTTTGAATGAAATAGACTAAAACATGTGGTGTAGATGATGTAAGGTTCTCTAAAAAAGAAATACACCTCTGTGATCTTCCCAGATTTATAACACCACTGACAGGACCTTCCCGCGGCGGTTTGTTCTGCCCCTGAATGTGACCAGAGACACCCCAACAGGCCAGAACCTGAACACTCGGCCCTCCAGCAGTGCAACATGCATCAAAATCAGTGCCGACAAAGTGAGATGGACCATTCATCCCCCCTTTTAAATGTTTCTCATTTTGCCATGTTACATTCATGGCAAAATAAAATCAAAAATATTTCTTTAAATTTTTCTCACAGATACTGTGGTACCATTAAACCTTTTCTCATTTTGAAAAGCTTACAATTTTGTATATTTCTTTGGGATTTATGCAATACAACAACACAAAGAAGTGCATTATTGGAAAAGGTACATGTGTTTGTTGCAAATCAAAGTATTGCAAGTACATTTGCAGTCCGTCCATAATTTACTTTTGTGGTCTCAATCATGTTTGCACATCTAGAGACTAAAATGTTTCTCCATTCCTCTTTGCAAAACAAAACAACCCCAATTCCAATAAAGTTTTGATGTTGTGTAAAACCTTAATAGAAACAGAAAACAATGATTTGGAAATCCTGTTTAACCTATATGCAATCGAATGCACTACTAAGACAAGATATTTAATGTTTAAACTGCTAAACTTTTTTTTTTTTTTGCAATTATTTACTCATTTTGAATTTGATGTTTGCAACATTTTCCAAAAAAGCTGGGACACATCACCTTTATTTTTAACAACACTCAATAGGCATTTAGGAACCGAGGACACTAATTGTTGAAGCTTTATAGGTGGGCTTCTTTCCCATTCTTGCTTGCTGTACAACTTCCATTGCTTAACAGTCCGGGGTCTTCGTTGTCGTATTTTGCTCTTCAGCCACACATTTTCAATTGGAGGCAGGTCTGGACTGCAGGCAGGCCAGTCTAGTACCAGAACCCCTTTATTATGAAGCTACACTGTTACACGTGTAAAATGTGGTTGGTATCGTCTTACTGAAATAAGCAGGGACATCTCTGAAAAAGATGTTTGAACGGCAGCATGTGTTGCTCAAAAACCTGTATGTACTTTTCAGCATTACTGGTGCCTTCACATATGTGCAAGTTACCCATGTCAAGGGCACCAACACACCCCCATACTATCACAGATGCTGGCTTTTGAACTTTGCGCTGAACACAATCCGGATTGCCCTTTTCCTCTCTGGCCCAGAGGACACGATGTCCATGATTTCTAAAATCAATTTCAAATGTGGACTCGTCAGACTGCAGCATACTTTCCACTTTGCTTCAGTTCATCTCTGATTAACTCAGGCCCAGAGAAGCCGGCGGTGTTTCTGGGTGTTGTTGATATATGGCTTTAGCTTTGTATGGTAGAGTTTTACCTAGTACTTGTAAATGCGAAGATGAACTGTGTTCACTGACAGTGGTTTTGTGAAGTGTTCCTGAGTCCACGAGGTAGTACCCATTACAGAATGAAGTCGGTTTTTAATGCAGTGCCTCCTGAAGGATCGAAGGTCAAGGGCATTCAATGTTGATTTTCAGTCTTGCTGCTTACATGCAGAGATTTCTCCAGATTCTTTGAATCCTTTGATGATATAATGGAATGTAGATGATGAAATCCCTAAAATCCCTCCAACTGTAAGCCGAGAAACGTTTCCAATTAAACTGTTCACCTGTGGCATAATCCAAACAGGTGTTTTTAGAGCATTCCTCAACTTTCCCAGTCTTTTGTTTCCCCTGTCCCAGTTTTTTTGGAAAGTGTTGCTCATTCAGATTGGATGGAGGGCGTCTGTGAACAACAATTTTTCAAACTTACCACGAATTCTGAATTATATTTAGATCAGGAGTTTGATGCGTGTATATGTGAAAAAAAAATCTTTAAGACAACGCAAGCACAGAAACCTCTTTAGAATACATTTTTACATTTATTTGTATTTTAAGCTTGAATTAGTATTACTAACAACATTTGCAAGATGGCAACAGGAGCATTTGAATGCATCAGTATCATTGTACTGGATTTTATTAAGGAATACTGAGCTTTCTCCTAAAGATCTAAAGTTTGTAAAGCTGTTGCATATTTACATAACTCATACTAGTAATAAGACATGTAAATAAAACAAACACTTTCCAGTGATGGATGTATTCTATAGACGAAATAATATTAAATATGATTATGAAATATGTGTCTGACTCAGGCATGAGGTTCAGTTTATTGAATTTGATTTAATGAAGCTGAATGCTTCTAAATAGGTGTGTCTGACTTTAACAACAGTCAGTTATTCTTGTCTATGTCCACAGGTGTTGTGCCAACACGAGGATCTCCATGGAGATGAACTATACGAATATGGTGGCCTGGAGTTCCCTCAAATCAACTACAGCAAATTTAACACCAGACCATATCGTTACTTTTACGGCTGTGGCTTCAGACACATGGTGGGAGACTCCCTGCTCAAAATGGACTTGAAAGACAAGACACTTAAGGTGTGTGCGTGGAAGGGGGTTGTTGGCCGGTGCATTGTTAAATGATGCACTGTACCATCAGCAACTGTATGCTTAGACCAGCGTTCTGCAACCTGTAGCTCTTTAACACTGTCACAGTGGTGCTGAATAACTAGCTAAGATTTATATAAACTGTGCAGTGTTTTTTAACCTCAACCGTTTAACCTTGGAAATAAAAATGCTTTTTTTATGGTTTTCAAGCAAAATCCCTACAGCATTTGCAAAATAGACCAACCAATGGTTCTAGAGATTTCTTTTTTTGTCCAGTTATTTACACCATTAGGTCACAAACTACATGCTTTTTCCCCTTCTTTTTTCATAAAAATGTAACATTTCATACCAGAAAAATGCATAAAGTTGGTAGTATACTGTAAGTGAAAATTTTTCTCTTGCTAAAAAAAATAAAGTAAAACTATGAAAACACATCCGATCTCAATTGGAAAAAAAAAATCATGCTGGTTATCCATACTGATATGGAATGTGTTAGGAAATGTGTTAAGAACAAAAAAATTTCACAACATTTGATGAAAATGAAAATTATCAACCTACAGAGGGTTTAATTTGAAGTTACCAAAAATGTTAACTAAAGATATTGATGCAGCAGGCTTGTGGAAATTACTAAAATGTCATTGCACCAACTCAAAATGGTTCTCAGTAGTTTGTATGGCCCCCAACATGCTTCTCTGCATGCCTCAAAATGTTGGGGGGTGCTCCTTATGAGATGACAGATGGTGTCCTAGTGTATCTCCTCCCTGATGCTGAGCAGGGCATCACTGAGCTCCTGGGCAGTCTAAAGGTGCAACCTGGTGGTGTCGGATGGACCTAAACATAATGTCCCAGTGAAGTTCTGTCGGATTTAGGTCAGTGGAGCGTGGAGCCTAGTCATTGGTATCAGATCAATTCTGTGAAAAGAACATGGCACCGTTGCTAAACTTGCCAATTCAGTTATTATCTTGCAAATGTCAGTTGAGCTCCACAGTGAGAACAGGGCCTAGAAGACGTCTCTCAAGGACACCCTCATAAAGTCAGTTTCTAATGGTTTAAACAGAGACATTCACACCAGTGACTCGTTGAATGTGCAAGGTTGTTTGTCCTGTGTTTCTCTGTACTGCCCTGTGATGGACTGGCGACCTGTCCAGGGTTTATCCCGCCTCTCGCCTAATTACACTGGAGGAAGGCACCAGCCCCTCTAAAACCCTGCAAGGATGGATGGATGGATGGAGGAATGGTTTATTCTGATAGAGAATATCTGAGGAAAATATCAGAGGAAACATGCAAAAAGCTGGCAAACCATTATAAAAACGATTTTGATCACCATAATACCAATAAAGTTCCATTGATATTTGGGAAGGGTATAAGCAAATTTTAAATGTAAATAAAAAGTAATAAAGTTTATAATACTTTTACATTATTATATTATCTGTAATATCTCATTTGCTGTAAGAAACACAATTCTTGAATGAATAAAAATTTTAAAATGTTAATCTCTCAGGGGAATGAATAATTTAATGTGTATCTGTATAATCTATACAGAAATCAGCAAAGTTAAGTTATATAAAAAACATGGAGATTTGAAACATGAGTAAAGCAACATCTTGATGGAGAGCAAAGGTGTTCTGAATCAATGCAAAGTTTAACTACTGAACTAATGAAAATTGGCTACCTTGGAATCTATGTATAAAGTATTAAAAATGACCAAAATTTGTAAAAATAAAATAAAATGTTGAAATAAAAAGTAGCGTGTCATGTAGGATGTACAATATAATATTATTTAACTGTTTATTACTCATTTATTTTTTTAAAGTAGCCACAATTGTCAAAAAAAACAAAACAAACTGAGGTGTGATCTGTGGAACATAAATGATTGCAGGTCTGGCATCAGAAGGGTTTCTACCCATCAGAGCCGGTGTTTGTGCCGTCGCCTGATGCTGTGGAGGAAGATGATGGAGTCATCCTGTCGGTGGTTCTCACAGTCTCGCAGGTAAAACTCGCCTTATCTGGCCTGATATTGTACTGGGACAGTCCCATGGAGAAAAGTGTAATACTTTCTTAAACTTTCTCAGTACTTTCTCTCATTTGAAGACAAAGGTGGCCGTTGTGAGGTAATATAAACTGAATTATAGTGCTTGTGTGATGGAGATTAGGGGCTCCATTCCTATAAGTGATTATTGATATTATATTTATTTATAGAACAAATGCTGTTTGTTTAGTTTTATTTCAGTTATAGTGATATTTATTTAAACATTCTTTCAGGCAGAAGGACTGGCCATCTTTATTGGACAGGGGGAATGTGGGGAAGTGTCAGGTTAGTTGTTGAGTCTTACCTTTGGGTGTGGCTCCTTGGTAGGGTGGAGCATACCATTGTCAACTAAGAGGGGAGGTGCTCTGCAGAGTTAGATTAAGTTAAATTAAATTTTTTGATTGATTGTAGATTAGTTTAGTCTAATGATTTGCATGCATGTAAATGTTTATTGGTACCATTTATTGTTTTGTGTTAGGTGGGGTGAATTGTTGCGGTGAACCATTTATTGGTTTATTTTGTCACCCCTTTAGCTGGTATGAGTGTTGGAATTACCCTAAAGTAGAAAGCCAGCCGCTTTGTTCATGGTGTGAGTAGAAAATGTGACCTGAAGTTTCAAATAAAAGCCATCTCAACTGCAGTCTGTTGCCTCGCCTCCTTCCCGCACGCAGAACGATCCGCCGGTCGAAGTGACAAGTGGTGTCAGGATTCTAACTTTAGGGGTTTTGTTTTAAAACTGAACTTTTACTTATTCAAAAACGTATGATTTTTACCTATGCCAAAGGAGATTATGTTTTTGTTGGCACCTGTGTGTCCATCTGTTTGCAAAATTTCTCAAAACTTTGAACGGATTTTAATGACATTTTCAGACAAGGTGCATATTAGGACATAGACCAGATAATTAGATTTTGGTGGTGGTTCGGAGCACCATCGGGATCAAGGATTGTTTTGAAGGATTTTTTTATCATTGTCAGACCAGGGCACGACAATTTGAAATTCCCACGTGGTTCGTCACCTTGTCAGCAGCTGATATTTGGTGGCCTTGGCAGAGGTCTGCGCTCTGAGTGCTTTTCTAGTTGTGTTTTTAATCAGGTTTTAATTTGTCTGCTCTGTCTTTGTGAAGTACTTTGTGTAAAATGTACTTTATTAATTACTACAACATCTGCCTAAGGTGTGTTCTAAAAGTTGAACATAAGACTTAACTTATTATTATTTATTTATTTATTTATAAGTGAAGCGAATTGATAAATATTCCTAGATGAAATCTTACAAAGTGAGCTTTTTTTAAAATTCCATTTTAGTAATATAATATTAGAGCAGGAAAATTTATTTGCTGTTCCCATGGACTTAACATACAAATGAAGCTTAAAACACATGTTCAAACGCAGCCTTTGTCTACCTGACATATGCAAGAAAATACTGGCTCTGTGTATAACGGTAGAAAAAATTTATTTTCATTAAAATTCTGCTATTCTAAATGCTTTTTAAAAAAATCTTGCTTCTAAAACAAATTAATTTTAAAAACTAAACTTTAACTTTACCGCTGGAATGCTGTTAATCTTATTTTTGATTAATTATTCAGATTGACTTGAAAAAGATTATGATTAATTTGTTTCCTAATGCCTGTGACAAGCTAGTGATGGTTTAATGCAGCGGCATGCAGCTATTGGTTCTGACAAAAACAATGTACGCTGCTGTGAGGAGAAGTGGTGGTATTCATAATCCTACTTCAGGCTCCACAGCATACTCGCTTCTTTTTATTCACTTTATTGCTTCTTTGATAGAAATCATTTAGCACACGTTAATAGAAGGCAACAGGAACAATGCTGTTTAACTCCGACCCTGTGTAACCTGTCCACCTTCTGTGTAATTTTACAATTTCCCAGGATGTGAACACAAGCCTATGATTTCATGCAGAGTGATTAGAAAAGGGATTTAAGGGTTATTCTTACCTCTGCTCTCAAGAGATAGACTGAAGCTGGTCTTGATGTTTTTTGTTTGTTATTTTGTAGACTGTAGATAACTTTACATTGGGTGTCCTTGACATGCCTGTTATTATTTATTCTCTCTGCAGGATAAAGGAACCTTTCTCCTAGTTTTAGATGCAAAAACCTTTGAGGAGCTGGGAAGAGCCAACGTGCCCGTTAACATGACTTACGGTTTCCATGGTACCTTCTCTGCCTCTCCATAAACCAGTGCCTACTATATTAAGGGGATTAAAGTTAAAATTACTGAATATAATGCAATTGGTACAAATTAAGTATTAATAAAAATAAACACTATGTGCCTTATTCTACAAAGTTACTGTTACAATAGACACTCACATTATTAGATACACCTTCTACCAACCCTGCCATTAGAACTGCCTTAATCCTTAATAGCAGACATTCAAGAAGGTGTCTAATACATTACTCATATAATTTTGTCTATAAACATGATTTCAGCTGCACATCCATGATGCAAATCTTGTTGAATGTAGCAGCTGAAATAAAGACTCCTCAGACCAGGCAATGTTCTCCTAATCTCTTGTGAGTTGTTTTTAGCTGACAACATTGTGGTTTTCTGCAGCTGCAGCCCAACTGCTTTAAGCTTTAATATGTTGTATGTTCAGAGATGCTATTCTGCATATACCTGGTTTGTAATGAGTGGCTATTTGAGCTACTGCTGCCTTTCTATAATCTCAAATCGGTCTGACCATTATCCTCTGACCTCTGAAATCAACATGGCATTTTTGTCTTCACAGTTGGTACGACCCTGAGTTGCTGCAATTTAAGCAATTGAAAAAGTTGTACCTAACAAAGTGGCCTTTGAGTGTATGTTTAACAGATTCACCTTTGTTACTGACTAAATGCTAATATCAAAGTATCTGCTTTCTTGAAGGTTTGCATATCAACGAATTAACTGAAATAAAATAGCCATTCATGATAATATTCTTTTAATTTTATGCAACAACTCAAAACTGACAAGTTTCCTTTGATGATACACCACATTATTATGAAACCTGTGTATTAAATATCAGACATTTTTATAACCATATATATTTTACTGCTTTTGTACTTAAATATTTGTAATTACATTTATATTTCAATAAAGGTTCAATAAAATATAACTTACCTTCTAATTTGTTTTCTGTCCATCTGTCTTGCACACAATCACGGGTGTGTGTGTGTGTGTGTGTGTGTGTGTGTGTGTGTGTGGTGTGTGTGTGTGTGTGTGTTGTGTGTGTGTGTGTGTGTGTGTGTGTCTGCCTTGGTGCGCATTTCTGTCTAACAGTGTGTGTGTGTGCGCGTGTGTGTGTGTGTGTGTGAGAAAGAAAGAAAGAGAGAGCGCAAAACATCTTAAAAATGATACATTTTATAACATTTAATTTAAGTAAATGTATTCAGTGAGGGAAGGAAAACCAAAAAAAATCCACCAAACAAATTTAAGAAATGATTGTTACCAAAATCTCTGTAAAACAATTATTGGCACCTATCACCATTAAATTAAATGTGGCCGCAGCAATGTCAAGTACACTCCACTGTTTTAAGTTTATGTAGGTTTCCAGGAACTTTATGATATTCTCTGACTTTGAACCCGTGTTTATCAGGGGTATAAATATGAAATATGACATGCCAGAAAAAGACTTAATATAAAATAGATTAAGGCAAATGTGTACTGAACTTGTAGTCTAAGGAACTGGCTTTGAGAAATTATCTACTTACCTAAAACTTGTCAACATCTAAAGTCACAGCACACACATTGAGGAAAAGTGCAAGGGAGGTAAAATTTCCTTAGCTCACCAGCAAAAGAGCGTTTTACAAAGTATTAACAGCGGAGCAGCCATTAGGCACGGTAAGATGGCATGGTGAGCATGGTAAGAAGAAAGTAATTGCTCTTTTCTACTGAATAAATACTCAAATTGAAGGTTGAATTTTTTTTTCAGTATTTTTTAATCTGAGATTATGCAACTGTAAGCAGAATAGTTATTTATTAGTTTGTTTTGTTTACACCTTTTTTTCAGAATTGCTAATAAATGTAGCGGGTAATGTTTAGTAAAATTCACTTCATCTTTATGTTGGTTATGAATATAATCCCAAGAGGGGTCCCCTGCTTGTCAGATACAGTACAGGTCTTAAAAACTGTAGTTAGGATCATAAAGAATTCTTTTAAAACATTTGTAATTAGCAAATAATAAACAATTAAAAATTCTTTGAAAATGTACATTTATTTAGCATTTAGAAAACTGGAGAACATGCTAGGTGCGATCATACTAAGGAAAATATTAATACTTTGACAGGGATCTCATGGAAACTGTGGAATATCAATGAATCGTTTATCAGTGCCATCATTTATTAATCAGTTCTGCTGCTTGTGTTAGTGCTGGAATTAAAATATGTCCACACTGTCACTTCAAATCATTTTATGCTGCTAGTATAGGGTGTTAAATGCACTAAATAAATAAAAAAAATCTATCTTAACAGATGATTATTGCTGTGGTGGCTGGTGAGTGATGGTAGTTACCAGCACCAAACAACATTCTCCTTAAGGCCTCATCCAATCTTGGGATAGTGCTGGGTAAAAAATGAAATGACTGAACAAATGGAGTTTAGACGAAAATTCAACTTGGAAGACTCACCTCTCCTTCCGGCTCCATCTAATTACACCACTACTCAGCTCCAACCAATCAGCTTCTGGTCCGGATTCCTCTTCAGCCAATCATCGCTCAAGGCTTCGCTTAAAAGACCTTCATATGCAGAATCTCCTTCTCTTCAGCTAAGCTTCGACCCTCCTCCACCCCATCTCCTCCATCAGGCTCCTAGCTCCTTCCGACTCCCTTATCTCCTCAGGCCTCCACTCCACCACCAGTATCAGGATCCCGAGGGGAAGACTTCTCTAATTCTAACCCTAAGATGTTCATTCAAGCTCATGTTATTATCAACCTCCATGTCTTCCACCGGGGTCTGAATGGCAAAAGAAAACAAACATCAGCTAATAAACTTCTCTAATTGCCATTAGTGCTTCTCACATTTGTGAGTCTTTCCAGGTTGGAATGTGTTTTAACTTGCCTAAATACTTTACACGATTACTAAAACTTTTTGTAAATTTCACTCAGCATGCAAAAAGCTAAACATTGTCATTGTCTTTTTTCTCTAAACATTCAAACTGCTGACCTTGCTAACCACTCCATAAGATTACACACATTTAGAGAAACTTTCTTCAGCAGGACTTGAAAATGCAGTTAGTAGAAATGCAATAAAGATTTTTTTTTATTATTGATTAGCAACAATTTTATAAAGTGAAAAATTCACTCAAGTACAACCACACTCTCACTAGCAGACTAATTTACACTAATTAAGAAAGCTGCATTCGGTCATCAAAATAAAAACAGATTGTTCTTAAAATCATGTGCAACAGCTAGAAAACCTATTGGTGTACTTCAATTTTGAATTAGGGTTTCTTTTAATAAATATGTTACCAATCACATAATTGATAAATATTTAATATATTATTTTATTACTGATAAATTTTATATTATAAACAAGACGTGAATGACACAGTAGCTCATGACTGCAGTTAAAAAAAGCCCAACTTTATCCACTAGAGGTCACTATTTGGCAGGAAGTGATTTCAGCCATTTGGATCCCAGGTTTCAATTCAGATATGAAGTCACTTCCTGACCAGAATGAGTTCATTCTTTAAAAAAAAGAGAGAAAATATGACAAGATAAAAAGTTCTGCAATCTGATTTAGGTGAGTTATTTGTAGCTGGTTCATAATAAAAATGTATGTTTTTGAGCAGAAAATTTTATGTGTTGCAAACCTGTTAAACATTAGCTCCCCCTGTTTAGCTGTTCGATTCTGAATCATACCAGATGCACTTAGGGGTAAAACGATAGATCAAACGCAGAGGGGAACATCTCTGAGTTCAGCATGGACAGTCCAGCCATGAGAGTGATAAAAGCTGCACTGTCCTTAATAATGAGGCTCAAATCATCCAGAAAACACCAGATAGGCTCACTTTAAAGTTCAGATTTTTGAGCTCCAATCTAGAACCTAAACAACTACATATGTGAGACTGTTCAGAAAAATGCAGCTACCACAACGGAGAAAAATGCAAGTTCGTGGAAAATAATTGACCTTGGTTTACAAAGGAAATATATTAAAATCAAAACATTGGATTAAACATGGAGACTTACTGTGGCTTTTACTTTTTACGCTGCGAGTGTGGCCAGAGAAAAGGTTCAAACCTCCACAGAGGAATGAAAAAAAGAAAAAAGGGGAAAAAGAACTTGCTCTTGGTGTTCCTAAGAGACATTTAAAGCAACAGGAACCCCAATGTTAAAAGGTTCCCTTCAAATGTTGCAGTGGGAGGATTTCAGGTTGCAGAGCATGCATTATTGATGGCAGCCACCTACACAGACCCTAGAAACTTAACTGGAACTCCAGATTGTATTTTATAAGAAATTTGATTTCTTCATTTCCAAAAGAATTTCAAAAGCTCTAGGTGGCCTTATTTAAATGTCTCTAGCTATCAGCATGTTAGCACACTCCTGGAAGGAGTGTGGTGTGAGAAAATGAATTAGAACTATTATTAAACTGAAATAATCTGACTGGGTTTTATCATTGATCCTGCTTAACACATTTTTTCTTTTCATTTTTTTTACTTTACTGTCACACACAGACTAACAAAAGTTGTAAAAATATTACCCTCTAAATATTTTAGCATTTTGTCGCATAACTAAAAATGTTTAAGCATTCAATTGGAATTTTCTATGACACAATAACACAAATAGTGCATAGTTGTAAAATGCAAATGCAATGAAAGCACAATATTTAATATATAATTAGTGTTATTTTATTTTTACCAATAGAAATCTGAAAAGAATGGAGACTATATGTAGTCAGCCCTTTTTACTCTGGCACCTCTATATAAAATCAAATACAACCAATTGACTTTAAAAGTTGTCCAAGCCCAACATCTCTCTGAGCCACTGTTCATTTCATCATTCGAAAATGGAAATAGTATGATATGACTTCAAATTAACCCGAGACATGGCCAGCCAACTACACAGAGCCTAGACACTCTAGAGGAGCTGCAGAGATCTACAGCTCAGATGGGAGAATCTGTTCACTGGATTAGTTGTGCAATCAAGAAATCATAACCTTTATGGAAGAGACACAAGAAGATCAGATCAAAATTTAACCGCATACAAAAACACTATGTGTGGAAGAAAAGTATCACTCTGAATTAAACCATATCCACCAGGAAACATGGTTTTGGCAGCATTATGATGTAGGGCTACTTTTTCAGCCGGGACAAGAAACTGGTCAAATTGGTGGAAGCAGAACATCCCTGCAAGAAAACCTGTCAGGGGCTCCAAAAACTTGGGAATAGGGTGGAGGTTCAACAACAACCCTAAACATCCAACCAGAAGGACAATGAAATGATTTGGATCAAAATAAATATTCATGTGTGAGAATGGCCTATAGTAAATTCTAATTGAGAATCTTTGCAGGAAAACTGATGTTCAGAGACAGTCTCAAAGTTGGTAGAGACAGACTCCCAAAACTATTCTTTCCCTTCCTTTTTACAGTTATGCACTACTTTGTGTTGTTCAGTCACATAAAACCCCAGTAAAAGATATTAAAGTTTGTTGCTGTAATGTTAGAAAAGTTCAAGGATATTAATACTTCAGCAAGGCTGCAGAGCGGCTCAGGCTCAGGTCAGGACTTGTATTTTTCTGGAAGGATGTTATCAGTCTTGGAATAAGAAGCGTTAGATATATTTTTAGCTCATTTTTTGTCGGTGATATGAATAACTCCAAAAGCTTCTGCCTTCTGAGGAAATGGAGACGTCTGAAGACACAATGACTTCAGCGCTTGAAGAGAATGTCTTTTAGCTACACAATTCTAAAACTAAATACCCATAAATAAACAGCTAACTAATTACAGGAAGGCTAACCTCAACTATCAGTTCAGCTTCAGTGAAAAGAAAAAGCAAACATTTCGAAAGAGTAACTGGTAAAGCGATTTAAAAACAATCATTCTGTAATCACTTCTCACCATTCTTTTTACATCTGTGGCAGCCTTCACTATACATTGCAGGGACTGAAATCTGATCACAAGGTAAAGTTTTTAAAGCTAAACATGCTCAGAAAATGGTTTTTTTTCTCCACATGCAGCACATATGGAACAAATTGAGCTTGGACTTGTACATGAATAATTCTGTTATAAGCTCCAGCTTAAATTACAAAGCCCTGGTGCTTTATTGCTAATAGGTAATGAGAACATAATGTATAGTGTGGAGTTATGGACTGTTTTCAACATTAACAGCTCTTACCACACGCATTCACACAAATATAGAAGTTGTGTATAAAGATATCAATCTGGTAAACTATGGCTGATCATTTTTTTCCACCTATACAGCACAAAAAATATTTTTATCAACAAATATAGTTGAGTGCTGCACAGTGAAGTAGTTGGTAATACTTGGTAGTCCTTGGTTCGAATTTCAGTCTGGTGTTTTTCTGCATGGAGTTTGCATGGGAACCTCAACCTCAATGGCCCAAGGGCAGCCCTCAGGCCATTGAGGTTACGAACCTCAAGACGGAGACTCAGTTGATCCCATAGGTTTTCTATGGGATTCAGGTCTGGAGAAAGTGCAGGCCAATCCATTCAAGGTACCCCAGTCTTTAGAAGCCATTCCCTAATGATGCAACCTAGATGAGCGGGAGCATTGTCTCCATGAAGGTAAAGTTAGGCCTGTGTTGTTAATACAAGTGCACAAGACTGAAATAATTAAGCTTTTCAGGTAGTCTGGGCTTGTCACTGTAGCATTCACAAAGTGTAGGGTAATTCTGTATTGACTAGACACTGTCCACACTGTAAGGTGGCTACTTTGAAGAACCTAGAATATAAGACATTTTCAGTTGTTTCACACTTTTTTGTTCAGTATATAATTCCACATGTGTTAATTCATAGTTTTGATGCCTTCAGTGTGAAGCTACAATATTCATAGTCATGAAAATAAAGACAACTCTTTGAATGAGAAGGTGTGTCCAAACTTTTGGTCTGTACTGTAAATCGACTTTCATCAGAGAACAGCACTGAGGCCCACTGGTCCCTCATCCAGCATAAATATTCCCTGGCCCATGAAAGAAGATGATGCCTGGTGGTGTGGTCAGGTTCCCTTGCAGGTTGTTTAGCAGGCAGACCACACTGATGCAAACAGTTTTGAATGGTCTAACGTGACACTTGGGTGCCTCTCACCTCCCTTAAATGAGTCTGGAGTTGAGTGGCATTCATCATCCAGTTCCTGTTCACAATGAAGCGATCATCAGTGTGGGATGTGGCCAAAGGAACGTCCACTTCTATGACTTTGTATGACCCTTCCAGTCTCTCTGAATCTCTGTTGCAACCTGCTGATGACACTCTGTGACACGGTGTGAAACTCTAAGCTCAATGGCCAACTCCGTCTGAGAACATGCTGTTTGAAGCCTTGCAATAGTGAGGTCCTGCAGAGCAGTTGCTAGGTGTCTTCTTGGTCTCATGATGTCAAAATGTGAACAGCATGAGGAAGAGTTAAATACAAATTCTGATTAAACCAGGAAAGTTATGGGTCGATTCATGGATCAAACACCTGTTGTGAATTTTGCCGTTAAGCTCCTTGTTAGAGAACAGCAAGCTGTGCAAAAAGTACTGCAAAAATTGACAGATGGACATATGCATTTCAAACGTTTAGAGAAGGTCACATTAAGTTCACCTGTAAAGGTCATAGTGCATTTTTAGGTTCATCCTGAAAATTCATCCGAAAGTCAATGGTTGCTTGGTAGGTGGGTAGGAAGCAGGCAGGCAGACAGACATGCACACAAATTGCCAGTTACTCCTGAGAGAACTCAAACAAATATATAAATGTACATAAAAGGAGGCCATGTGCTGTGTACCAGTTTAACCTCACCACGTAATTCGATATTTTATTTTACTGAGCCGCTGTACATCTCATCTAAATTGCCTATGCACACCCACGCATGTGTTTGCAATTACTCTGATTAGACCTCTCCTTAGGTTGACAGTAGGTGGAGATAAATATTACATGAAGTCCTCAGACCTAGTTATTAAATAAAACAGATAGTTGCGCTGTAAGGTCATGAGTAACAAGTCAAAAATTAAAAGGCAAAATCAAACTGACCAGAGTGGAAATAACTAAAGATTAAATCTGCAACTACAGGCAGATAAACGCTCCTGGAGCAGAGAAGCACACATCAGTATAGCGGCCATGATCAGAGCTCTAATCAGAGAAAGTCCAGATGTCTCGCCGCTGTACCGTGGCTGAAATCTATGTAGTCACTTTATCAACGGCTGAATTAAACATCACTGCTTGAGACCTTAATATACAGATGCAGAGATATATGTTGCCACCTCTGGTAAAGATGTGTAAAGAGCCTTAAAACAAATTCATCTTTCATGGCTGTAGCATAATCTCATAAAGGAAATTTTGAAAATAAAAACTTTAATTTGAGGACATTTATTCATCAGTGATAACGCGCCATGTTAAAAATATGTTTTCAATCAGTTGCACAACTGTTTCCTGTTGTTAATTTCTTGGACAACAGCATCTGCTGGTGTGGTGTTGTTTGGGTTCCTGGCTAGTGGCCTATGGATGCGTTGGGCCGACTGTGGGCAGTTTGGTCCGAGATAGGCTCTGGTAGGAATCCCTTCCTTACTGGGTGTGATGGCACTGTGCCCTCCATTTCTTAGACCTTCTGAGTTATTGCCAGCCCAGTCGGTCAGGGGCTCTGGGGGTATTTCTCCTCCTGGGTGCTGAGTGGTCTTGCTGCCAGGGGCTTGTGTGGGTGCCTGGCTCATGGGAGTCAGACATGGCCTGCGCCAAGGGGTGTGGCAGCGGTGCTGGATAAGGCCTTGTGTCTCCCCTTGTGCCTCTTTGGCCTGGGAACTTTTGCTCCTGTGCTTTGCTACCAATCTACCTTGGGTGTCAGGCGTGTGGCTGTTCTGTGGGGCTGCGTGTCTGTCTGCCTGGGGCTGCTGTAGTCTTCAGGGTCCAAGGCTACAAGCCCTTTACACACACACACACACACACACACACACATGATTTAAGTCATGGATTGTGAATATGAAGTCCTTAGAAACTCTGATCAGAACTTAAATAAAAGTAAAGCATAAATGAAAAAAAATGTTTTAGCTGCATTGTGAACATACAATTATTTCTTTACATGGGATCCTTTCCCACTGCTGGATAAATATTCTCATTCATATTCATATTTCTTTTGCAATGAAATCTGAATACAATTTATGTTTTTTTTAAACTTCCTCACCAGGGATGCCAAAAGATTTTTTTTCATGAAAAGACTATCACACAGTTCGAAATGATACATTGTGTGCTAGTGGTGATACCTTGCAGCAGAATAAGTAAAGTCTGGATGAGATGTGCATTATCCATGATAAAGTTTAAGGTTCTATTATTCATGGGCCACATTGACAGTTATTACTGCGATGCGCTGCCTGCATCTTTATGATGCCTTGATTCTTTTAAGAAGCAACTGAAGACTCATGTTTTCAGACAGGCTTTTAACTAGGCTTAGGCTGGATGAGTTTGTTGTTCAGGCTGTTTTATCTTTCCCTTTATGTCCTTCTGTTTAATGTTTGCGTGTGTTTTTTTTTATGTAGATATTTTTGTTTTTAAAGCAATTTGTGGATCTTGACCTATGAAGAGTGTAAAATAAACTTTTCCCAAAAATAACTCTTTAGGTGCATTTATTCCTGTAGTATAAACCTCAATTGTGATTAGCAAACTTTTTTTCTGATAAATCACAGTGATGTGTCGTAGAGCAATAGTGTGTGTTACCAAAGCAATGGAATCTGTGGATTGAAATTGTTGTGTTGTCTTGTATTTTGATTGGATCAACATAAACTCAAACTTCTTGGAGGTCTAGGTTGGATACGTTTTAACTTAGACACTGTTAACACCAACAAAGATATTTTGCGAAGTAGAAATGTTTTGCAGTGTTTGCACCTGTTGTCCACACACAAACTGGATTTTTTCTTTAAAAAAAAAAAAAAAAAAAAAGATTTTTAAGATTGCTTCTCAAAACACTGATTTTCTTTAGAACAGTGAATGGACTTGACAAAATACGATTTTTTGAAACAAGGACAGACTATGGCTCACATGCCGGCTATCATTTTCTACACTAGATACCACAAGGAGTAGGGAGCCGCATTTATGAGGTTTTCCACATCTGTCTCCTCTTCTCACTTTCCCCATGTCCTGATTTCCAATAAATTTCAATGTTATTAAAGTGGAAGCATGTTTTCATTACAATAAAAGCATGGTCAGATTTGTGTGAAATTCACTCTGCACAAGTAAAAGACCTTAGTGGGCCAAAAGTGAATGTTGTTGCATTTACAAGCAAATTTTCACTTGCCTCAGCCTCGTAAATTAAAACAGATCAAATTGAGACGACATCACAGCTAATTTGGTTAACTTAAAAAGTCTCTTACTAAATGAAGCAAAAACCTGAAAACCAACATCAATAAATACATTTAAGCAGCCATGATACTTCATGCTATAACAGCAGAATCACTAGATTCTGAAATAAATGGATTTACATTGACTTGCTAAAGGTTTCATATCCCATTAACTATTAACACTTTGTGACATCACAGCCAATTACAATTGGTTACAATGCATTTGAACGGGATTTATTGGACAGGCTGACACACAGAAACACATTTGTGAGTAAAGTGTAAGAAAAATGGTTTTCAAAAATTTTGATAAATATAAATCTAAAAAAAGTGGTATTCATTGTAGTTCTGGCTGAATTTTTAGTGATGTCCTGCTGGAAGGTGAACTTCAAGTCTGATGTATTTTGGACCCTGTAACAGGTTTTTCCTCCAGCACTGTTGTGTATTTAGCTTCATTCATTCTCCCATTAGCTGTGACCAGCTTTACTACCCATGCTGATAAAAAGCATCCCCACAGGGGCATGCTGCCACCACCATGTTACACTGGGAGGTTGGTGGATTAAGGGTTATATGCCATGTCCATCACATAACATTTTGCATGTTGGCTAAAAATGTCAGTTTTGGTCTCATCTGACCAGAGCAACTTCTTTAACATTATTGCTGTTCTCTACGTGGCTTGAGGCAAACTTGACTTCCTATGGCTTTTCTCTTGCCACTCTTCATCGTTACCAGATAATAGTTGTTTTATCAACAGATTCCTTCACCTGAGCTGTGGATCTCTGCAGCTCCTTCAGTCACAACAGGCATCTTGGCTGCTTCTCGGATTAATTGTTTCCTTGTCATACTATGATTCTTTCTATTTCAAATTATAGGTTAAAAAGTGCTTTCAATACCCAGCCCTTATTTTAATTTTCCCACAACTTTCTCCCTGACCTATCTTTTGTACTTCTTTGCCTTTAAGATGCAGTTTGTTCAGGAATATTATATAGCAAACATCTGAGGGCTTCACAGAGCTCTTTACAAATATACCCTGTGTCTTGGCCCATCCCCTAAAATCCAAATAACACACATTGAAGTTTGTGTTTGGAACTTGTCAAACGGTGGAAATGTACATGGGGTGTGAATACTTGCACTGTAATCTTAAATAAAATTGTCAAAAGCATTTTTAAATTTTACACACGATTTTATAAACTTTAGATTGATATAAAAATAATAAATAGAATCCTTTGAATTAAAATTATCTTTTTGGATGATCGTATCCAAAAAGATAATTTTAATTCAAAGTATTTTTGTAATACAAGCATAATGTTTTGACTACTTTGAGTGTACTGCAAATTTATTTAGATCATGATCTAAAACAGTACTGTTTGCACAGTGGATTCTGTGTAATGGATTAATATCTGAAAATGGGTGTGTATGTAAAAGAGCTACTGGTAAAGTTGAGGTGTATTAGGATGATGGGAAGCCTAACATAAAATAAGCTCAATATTCCTCTACAGATATAATTTGAAATTTGTCACCTGGTAAAAGCTATAATTGTATTGTAAATCAGCATCACAAGCAGCTTCAAACTACCAAAACAGGGGCAGTGTTTCACTGCTGTGTGCACCATTTATGTGATAGTCATGTGCATGTGAGGAATCTTCACCTTCTCTTGATTCTGCTTTCAGTTAGTTTGTTGCATTACAGTAAGGGTGTTTGTGAACATTATAAAGAATAAGAAACACCGCTTTACCTTTGTGTGTGTCAGCATGACCTCCCACTACCTGGCACACATGTGGTTACACACACATACACACACAAACACAAAAGGCACGCATCCTCACACACTACTACTGCAGTTTTTTTCAATGCACCTCGTCTAATTCACGTTAACCCATAAAACATGTCTGACATATTAATCAGCTCTGTGTGTGGGGGTAGCTCTACTGTTCGGGGGGGAGGACTCTCATTGGGCCATCTTACGCATGCAAGTGGCCAATAAGGAAAGACTAAATCTCTTCTCTCCTAGCAACAAGACTCTTTTTGCTCAGTGCGGCGCAATCAGCAAACTGACACCCATAATTTTACAATATGAATAATTGCAGCTTTACAGCTTTTGCAGCAGAAGCAGCAAAACAACTTTAGCCTTTTCCACATCCACAGTGGAACATCTTTTTCTTCCCTCTGTTCTGCATCTTGGCTGCAGCTATGACTCCGAGTGCATTCAGGCTACTCTTGTGTTACCATCTTAAAGGGGCAGGCCTGCATGTTTAAGTTTTTGTCTGTGTGTGCTCACAGGCGGTGGGTAATGGTCTGTACTTGTTGACCTCTCAGTGCTGAGTGCTGGGGCCTCTCTCAGGAGGGAGAAGGAATAACTTGGCACAGATCTATCGTTTTCGAGAAGCTATGAGGCCTTAGAGCTTCTCCTTTTGTGCAGAAGCTCCTGGTGGCTGCACAAAACTGTATTTCCTTAAAAATACAACAGAATTATATTGAGATAATTCTTCAACTACGGATATGGCAGAAACTACAAAGGAAAGAGAGCAAAGAGAAAATGTCATGTGTAGATAAAACAGAGGAACACATTGATTGAAAGTTTACGGTTATTTTCAGGAACTCGGCTCTAACTCTTGTGCAGCACCTGTTGCCATGTTACAACTCTGCACATGTACATAGCTGTCCGAACCCATGACCCTGAATACATTCCTGTCCCTTCCCTTTGGAAGTCGGAGAGAGTTCAGCATATGTCCCTGTCTGCATAGCAGATTTTGGAAAACAGTACTCTTTTTTTTATCTTTTTGCATTTTATTGCAGCGATGGTTTGGAACAGAATGTTTGCATACATTTTATCATTTTTTAATCCCCAGGGTGAGTTTGGTATTCAGCTTGTTCAGTGTTTATTCACTAAAATCCGAAAATGAAGTTGCATGGCTGGATATCTGAAGAGAAATCCCTGCTCTGAAGCCTCTGTCTCTCATACCTCTGTGAAATTTGACATCTGGTGAATTGTACTACCAGTCCGAACTTACACTTACAAGATTTCTGAAATTTAGCAGAACAATATCTCATGGTTCCAAGAGGTCAATTAGGGTGGGATACACAAAACTCCTTGCGAATAATTAACTACTCATATGGGCTCCTGCCTTCTTCAGCATCTTCAGTCGAGTTCCTGAATATCTGGCAGCAGGAACAAAATCCCCCACAAAGCTCATTTAGTCCACTTTCAATGAAGACAGACAAGGAGAAAGCGGCCCTTCTTTGAAGTGTGTTCCCTCCATCGTGCTCCGGCCCCACCTCCTGTCTAGCAGATCAAACCGTTACAGTATAAGAGCCGCTCTCGCACACAACCGGTCTTCAACCTTAGGTGACCCTTGCACTCATCAGACCCGCTCTCCTGTGGAGGAATGCTGCTTGTTGGAGATTTTAATATTCTCCAGCCTTGTGTGCCCTCAAATTTGGTGGTGCGACATTAACACAAGCTGACACCACAGATTAGCCACAGACATCAGGAATGCCGCGGCCTTTTTGTGCCACGTGGATTTTGGCCAAAATAGCCTTTGGATGTAGGGGCCACAGAGACCTGAGATAAACAGCTCCACAATTTTAAGACACAATCTACATGGCTGTTCTACTGTTGGCTTACTACCTGCCTATCTTTATGAACAGTTTACAGTAGTTTGCAAAAGTCTCCATATTCTCAGACTGTTTTACTCTATGTCACAATACCAAAGACTTCAATGTAATAAAAATCTTAAAAATTCAGCCTGCGTTTTTCCAAAAACTATGTAGAGGACTCAGGAAACGAGGTAGAGGATGCTCTGGTCAGATGACACCTAAACTGAAAAAGCAATATTTGTGGCAGACTGCACATCACCATGAAAACACTATAACAACTGTGAAACACGATGGTGGCAACATTACTCTGTGGGGATGCTTTTTTCAGCAGAGACAGGGGAGCTGATAGGTGTTGATGTTACGATGGATGGAGCTGAATACAGGGCAATCCTGATGGGACGCTTGATGAAGTCTGCAAAAGACTTGAAACTGGGCTGGAGGTTCACCTTTCGGCAGGACAACTATCCCTAAACATACAGCCAGAGCTACAATGGAATGGTTCAGTTTCAAAAACATTCAGGAATTAAAATGGCCTAATCAAAGTCCAGACATAACTATGAAATCTAAATCCAACCTTTTTGCAGAAAAGAATGAGCGGAAAAAAATTTGGGCTCTACTTTGCAAAGCTGGTAGAGAGGTAGAGTTAAGAACAAAATTATTCATACCCCTGGCAGACAGGTTTAAGTTTCTTCTGGCTGGAAGTAATATTAAAATTTTGGATTGGCCAGAATCCAGGCTTGATGGAAAATCTGTGGAGGGACCTAAAGATTAGGGTAATGGCAACAAGACCAAAACAGAAAGATTTTTCAACTGGTTATCCAGAAGGGTATGAATAATTTTTGATATGCCAGTTTTACATAAAATATAAAAGGAAACAGTTTTTTTTCAAAATTAAAACTCCTTTTACGTTGTTTTATTTTCTTGATACAGATACCTATCGGATTTTTTGTTAGAGATGAACTTCTTGTTTGAACCGAAATTTTTAAACCTTCTTATGTCAGAAGTAGAGACAAAATGCAGTAAACGCACAGTGAATAAGTTAAGTGTTTGTGCAACAAAAATCTTTTATTGATTTTCCTTTTATCCTTTAAAAGAAGATATTCAAAACATTTAAGATTCTAAGTTTTCCATACCCTAGATCGGAAAAAGAGAAACTAAAATTTTAAAATAATAATATAAAGTTTAAATTCATTTAAATTGATTGTAAGAATAACCATTATTCAACAATTATTTAAATGTATATATAATTATATAACTTTCTAATTCATTTGCTGTAAAGGTGCAAAGACGTTCAGGATGGGTTGTTTACATGAAGATACAGTAATTCTCACACAGAAAATGAGACCATAACTGATAATTTCAGACAATATTTTAATTTTAATGCCACATTAACAAAGGTTTGTATTCTTTAATAACATGAATACATAATTATCAATCATGCGTATCTGTTTTTTTCTTACTAATAAATATCAAGATGTAAAAGAAAATAAGTAAGCAAGTATAACCATACTAAAGTTCTGCTCAATTACCGTTATTTTATACTTTGATATTTTTCTAATATAAGATATTTAAAAATGGTGGCTATCACCAATCAACAAACTTCTCTGGACGTTGATTTCCCAGCTCAACCATAATAACACAAACTTGAAAAAAAAAAAATCTGCTTAATATTTGTTAATAAATTACAAAAATTCTATAAAGCCTTTGGTTTTAGTAATTTTATGGATTTACATCTTTATCATGTCACCTAAATGTTTTGTTTTAGGTGATCTTAGTCATCTTTCATGACTTTCATTTTGTGAAAACAACTGAAAGTACTGATAACCACTTTTAAACTTTTGACCTAATAAAATATACAGTTTTATCCTTTTAGCACTGCTGAGAACAGATACTTCAAAGCATACACTGATTTTCCGTGACTGGTAAACTACTTTAAAAGAACACTGGCACATTACATAAAGGCAAAAATATTATTGCAACTTTATTTATATTATCTGACAAATTTGACTAAAGTTTTTTTAGTTCCAGAATCAATTCAGCTAACTTTGATGTTGTGTTTGAGGGCAACATAAATAGCTACAACCAAAATTGTATCTAAAGGGCCGTACATAAATGAAACTAGTTCACTGCAACATAAAAATGTTACAAACATCTTCACAACACTTGAACCGAGCCCATGTAGGGGATTAGAAACAGGCAACATAAACGATGTGTAACCACAGAAACCACACATAAAAACAGCATTTATAAAGTGAGAAAGTGTGGCAAACATTTGTATGCCAGTGTTCAGAGAATGTAAATACATGTTGGGGTCATTTAACCATGATGTGCAGAAAAGGGAAGAATGTCACAGTGGACGTGAAATTGTTTAGTATGATGAGGATTTGTGGGTGCTACTTCAGCAATGCATTGTGGTCATGTGCTGTGCTGCCTTTCCCTGAAGAGCCATGAGAAATTAGGAGGAAAAAAATAATGTAGGCCTATGGGTAATTTTTTTTTTTGTAACTTTAATTTTCATACATTTTTTGCAAAATACAAAGAAACAAAACAGAAATCTAACTTCCAAGCTGGGGTAAGTCTTTCACACCTCAAGACCCCGTTGGCAGGATGAGGGGTGGATCTCTTCAAAGAGGGCACCTCTCTTGAGAGGAGATGCGACGTTTCTCCAATCGAAAGGTTCAACATTATCTGGGAGCATACTTTACAATTCAAACAAAGTCAGTCTAATATATTGATATATAAATAATCCTTTCTTCCACTCGCTCAATTACACTGCGGTGCATGGCTATGTTGTAACTCGGGAAAGGCACTCCATTTGCCTGTCCATCTCTGCTGAGTTATAGTTCAGCACAAAAAACCCTCTTCTCATCTCCGAAGCGGCTTTACGTGTGCCATATCGTACATCTGCACCCCTGAGTCCCAATGAATGCGTAATTTATCCAACAGTGTTTGGAACCTTATACCCTTCTCCTTAAGAGCCCTTTTAATGCTAATGTTCTCCCTGTGCTTTTGAACCACTTCAGTGGTATTGTCGTGATCAAATGATAGGTGCTGTCATTCATATGACTTTACTGGCCCATGCCTTTTTCAGTATATTCTCTCTAGTAACATTATCCTGAGAGTTTATCATTATCGACCTGGGTGGAATGCTTTGACCTAGTTTTTGTGTCAATGCATGGTGAGCTTGGGTATATGCAAGTTCAGCAAACGTGTAGCTCTCAGCTACTCGTCTACAATCGTGGCATCAAATCGCTCTTTTCCTTCGGGGACCCCATAGAAACAGATGTTGTGCCTTCTAGATCTCCCCTCTAGATCCATTAACTTACTCTGTGCCTCTCTGTGCCTCTATGGTTTAGCCAGTGCATCTTTTATGGCTATGTTTAATGTCTCCGTCTCAGCTTTGGCCTCCCTAAGCCTGTTTTCAAGTGCATAGAGTTTCTCAAAGTTAGCGGATATGTTTTGGTAGATTTCCCTTTTATTTCTTTCAGCTCAGCTTTCATATCTTCTTTAATTTCTTCCTTGAGTCTTTGGAAATCCTGTTTGTTTTCATTTCAGAATTCGTGTGGTTCAATCTGGATAGCTTGTGGCACCAAACTAATATTTTCCCTGTGGGGTTGCTGATCATTCATTTTCTTCTCTTCTAGTTGGATTTCTCATTTTATTTGACTTCTAGTCTTTGTGCCCCCTAGCATTCCAGTGTGGTTCATGAGATGAGCCGATTTTATCTTGAATTTGGGAGTTTTGTCACGTCTGCCATACCAGATGACACTTAATGGAAAACTCTGCACATCTTTGATCTTTGTAATAATCAACTACTGTGTGATAAATTTGTCCATTATAAATTATTGTTTTCTCTTTCAGATCGGGTGTGAGTTCCCTTGATTCCTTGCTTCACATTCCCCGCTGTGTTTGCGATTAAGCTTAATGGGCCTTTGTTCAAGTAGAGCTGCTATTTTTGTTGTGACTCCAGAAATGAGCTGTCTAGATAATAAAGATTTAATTTTCTCTCTTTCTTGTACAAATTCCTCAGTTTTCTGTTCTGAGTGTCATCCTTGCTGTTACTGTCTCTCATTTGAGAATTAAAATGTGGTGCAAACAATGTCTGTATAGGCTTAGGTTTAATTAGCAGTGTCAACACCCACTCATAATTTGAGACGGTTGAGTTCATTCATGCAGTGTCACAATGACATACATTTATGAAAGGGAATCTGTGTGCACAGGTCCATAAATATGAAGGTTTCTGCCTTTGTGCTCGAACTGTTTTAGGAATAAAACTACAAAGCCATTAGACGTCTGTGTTATTTTGTCTTTGTATAGGAGCTGTAAATTGCCCGTTTTTTTTTTATATAAGTTGTCACTTTCTAACACAGAATGCTTAGTGGTGCATATCAGTAGTTTAAAGGAGCTAAAAAGAGAAGTAACTGAGCAAATATGTCATTATGCTATAGCAGGATTGTCCAGTGTGACCTGGGGGCCATTTGTGGCCCTGGAAATTATTGTGTCTGGGCCATGACCACAATTCAGTGGTACAAACTTGGCCCGTCAGCACAGGTAGTTGATGAAAAAATGTTTTTTTTTTTTTTTTTTTTTTACACACATTTTCAGGGTTAAGGCCTTCCAAAAAAGATATTCATATTAAAATATTCTTAAAATGAAAAATGTTTGGTACAAAAACTATTTGTCTTTTATTGACAACATTTTGGCTTCCATTTTAATTTCATAGAAAAAAAAAAAAAAAGACCACACATCCACGTTCTTATTCAAAAGCAGACTTGGATGAATCCATTCATTAAAACTGAAGGAATTACCTCTTTGTAACATTTTATAGACCAATAAAACAGAAAAAAAAAAAATACAAATTAGTCATTTAAACCTGAAAATGTTGGCAAAACGTTTGGACAGCACTGCGCTGAAGTAAACACTATTTTAACAAGAGGGCCTAGAAAAACTTCAAATTAATTTTCAGATGATATTGTGCAACCCAAAATTTTTTCCAAAATTAAAGTGAAACTAAAATTAATATAAAATGCCTTATATTTAAGGCATTATAATTTTCTTTCATTTATGATTGTTATTTTAAGGTAGCTGTAATTAAACCTTTGCTTAAGAAACCTTCACTTGATTGAGATGACTTAATAAATTACAGACTATATCCAATCTTCCATTCTTATCTAAAATTCTTGAGAAAATAGTTGCTAATCAAATGTGTGAGCATTTACACAGCAATGACCTGTTTGAAGAGTTTCAGTCAGGCTTCAGAGCTCATCATAGCACTAAAACAGCTCTGCTGAAAGTCACTAATGATATTCTTCTAGCCTCAGATAATGGACTTGTGTCTGTACTGGTTCTGTTAGATCTCAGTGCTGCATTTGATACAGTCGATCACAATATTCTCTTAGAAAGGCTGGAATATGCTGTAGGGATCAGGGGAACAGCGCTAGGCTGGTTTAAATCTTATTTGCCTGACAGATTCCAGTTTGTTAATGTAAATGATAAATCATCTTTAAACTCCAGGATTAATTGTGGAGTACCACAGGGTTCAGTACTTGGGCCAATTCTCTTTACTATATACATGCTTCCAATAGGTCAAACTATCAGGCAGCATAGCATACATTTTCACTGTTACGCTGATGATACTCAGCTTTAATTATCCATAAATCATGATGAGCCCAACCAGTTAGACTACAAGCATGTCTTGAAGACATAAAAACTTGGATGACCTTAAATTTTCTGCTTCTAAATTCAGACAAGACAGAAGTTGTCATCTTTGGACCGGAGGCTTTAAAAAGGAAACTGCTTAGTCAATCACTTAACCTGGATGGCATTAAATTGACCTCCGGTAATAAAGTAAAAAACCTTGGTGTTACTTTTGACCAGGACATGTCATTTAAGTCCCATATTAAACAGTTTTCTAGGATTTCCTTCTTTCATCTCCGGAACAAAATTATAAATATCCTGTCCAGGAGTGACGCTGAAAAACTAGTCCATGCATTTGTTACTTCAAGGCTGGACTATTGCAATTCTTTACTATCAGGATGTCCACAAAATGCAGTTAAAAGCCTTCAGCTGATTCAAAATGCTGCCGCAAGAGTTCTGATGAAAATTAAAAAGAGATCATATTTCCCCCATTTTAGCTTCCCTTCATTGGCTCCCTGTTAAATCCAGAATAGAATTTAAAATTCTCCTTCTCACATATAAAGCCCTTAATGATTTAGCTCCATCATACATCAGAGATCTGATTGTTCCATACGTTCCTAACAGAGCACTTCGTTCTCAGACTGCAGGTTTACTGGTGGTTCCTAGAGTATCTAGAAGTAGAATGGGAGCCAGATCCTTTAGTTATCAGGCTCCCCTCCTGTGGAACCAGCTCCCAGTTTTAGTCCATGAGGCAGACACCCCGTCTACTTTTAAGGCTAGGCTTAAAACTTTCCTTTTTGATAAAGCTTATAGTTAGAGTGGCTTAGGTTATCCTGAGCTATCTCTGCAGTTATGCTGCTATAGGCTTAGGCTGCTGGAGGAGATAATGATCACTTTCACCCTCTTCGCTACATTCTCACACTACTCTACAATTTAGCATTATTTCCTGTTATTTCAGCTTTTAACTTTGTTCTCTCTCTTTTCTCTTCCTAGAAGCTACACCTGGCCTGACTCTGTGTCTACCTGTGACACCTTTCTGGAGAGGGGACTCCTCCAAGCTTCTGCTGGCAACAACTTAATGCTCACCCTCTACCGATGATCCACATGGCCCTGTCTTTCAGTGTTTAACCCTTTCTCTCTCCTAGACATAGCTACTGACTGAGCTTTTACTGTAACTAATTATGTGTTCTCTCTTACAGACTCTAACCTTGAAAACTGGCTCATAGTTTCTGTTCCTTCTTTCTAGGTGAAACTACTAAAGGAGCTACATCCATTAACATTTGCTTTTCCTTCCCATAGAGAGTACTCCTGGAACAGTGCTTCTTTGTTCTCTTTGTGTCTCTGCTCTGTTCTCTCTAACCCCCAGTCGGTCGTGGCAGATGGCCGCTCACACTGAGCCTGGTTCTGCTGGAGGTTTCTTCCTGTTAAAAGGGAGTTTGTCCTCTCCACTGTCGCTACATGCATGCTCAGTATGAGGGATTGCTGTAAAGTCAACGCCAGTGACTGTCCACTGTCTCTACATGCTCATCCGGGAGGAGTGAATGCTGCAAGTCACTGACTCGATGCAATCTGTTGGGTTTCCTTAGATAGAAAAACTTTTTATCTTATTTGAATAAATATCTGAATCTGACTGCACTGTTCAATGATTAGGATTAATTGTAATGTATGTACCTGACTTTTGTGAAGTGCCTTGAGACGACATGTGGTGTGAATTGGCGCTATATAAATAAACTGAATTTAATTATTATAATGCAGAAAATATTAGTCCATAGTGCATTTGATGATACAGTTAAGAGAGAACACACTGTCCAAATAGAGGGAACCTGATAGCAGTTAAACACCATCACTTTAGCACCAACCTGAACTTTGACACCACAAACATGGCATAAACACATCATAGATCATCACCAACAACCTCCACAAACAAGAGTGCGAAAAACGACAGCTTGAATCAATACTTTGTTTAAACAGACAGCAGCTGCTGATGGAGAACCGAGATCACGAGAGCTCGATTTCAAAGAGCACACGAACAGCTGGAAGGAACCAGAGTTGGGTGGATACCTTGTGTTGGGGAAAAGCTCCATGTGCTCCCTGGAGTTCTGGGGTTCTTCAGCATCATGCTAATCTTTGCAAAGTTACTGCGGTCTTATTCTTGATTTGCAAGTCAAACAATATCTCAAATCTTTGGGTAGAAGAAACTATTACATTTCTATAGTTTTTTTTCAAAAGCATTCTCACTTTTGCAATATTTCACATTACAAACAAAAATTCTAATGAAATACATTTATGTGACAGATCAACATAAAGAAGCACATAAAAAAGCGGAGGCAAAACTATACATGACTTTAAAACTTAACAAGCAATAGTCTGGCATTTGTGTTCAGCCCTCTGAGTCACTTTGTGAAACCACATTTTACTCCAATTACAGGGGTTTTGGAGTTTTTCCTCTATCTGCTTTGCACATCTAGAGACAGATTTTTTTTTGTCCCTTGTTTCTAAAACAGCTCAGGTGCAGACAGATTGAACAGGGACCATCTGAATATCAATTTTCTTACCGTAGACTATGATGGGCCTTATTTCTGGATTTTGCCAAGATTATTGTCACATGAATATGTGTTGATCTAAACCAATCAATTGTAGATCAACGTCACCTGCGTCTAACAGGGTTTCTTCAAGCACTGGCCTATATTTAGCTCAATTTAGTTTTCCATTACCTCCGACCATTTTCCCTGTACCAGCTGAATGGTGAATGGTAAGTGAATTGAACTTATATAGTGCTTGTCCAGTCATGCCGCTTTACACTAGAGCCACATTCACCCAATCTCACTCACAAACACGCATATTCATACACTGGTAGACACACGGTCAACCTGAGGTTAAGCTGGAATCAAATCCACAACTTTCAGATAACTACTTTACCCACTGAACCACAGTCGCTGGAGGAATGTATCCCAAAAGCCTTTTGCTGCCACCACCATTTTTCACATAGGTGTGATTGTATCAGTGTGAAGCTGTTTTAAAACCTAACCTTGCTTTAAAACTTATTCACAACTTTATTCCTGACCTGTCTGCGGTGTTCATGTTGCCGTTTGTTTCTTCTGTTGTCTAACAAACCTCTGAAGCTTTCACAGAACATCTGGATTTATATTGAGATTAGTTACACTAAGACAGAACCTCTTTGTTAATTAGGTAACTTTTGAAGACAACCAGTTGCAGTTTTATTTAGGGGTATAGAACAAAAAGTGGCTAAAAAGGAATGCACACCAAACTTTTCCCATTTTATTTATACTTTAACAACACTAAATGCTGGATACATGAAATCCGTCTACCCATAACTTGGAAAAGCTAGAGTCAGCCTCGTACAGTTAACTTTTAAGGAGCCAGCTTCACAACTCTGCATATTTTTCTTCCACTGCACAATAATGTGGTATTCTGCATTGTTTTATGACATAAATTTCAAATAGAATACATCATAGTGCAACACTGTTGCTATACACTGTCAGACACTTGGCCCAAGAAAGACTGCTACATATTTCTAATACTTACAGAACAGCCCAATTCATTTGTATGGAAATACTGTCGATTGCAAAAAATACTAATAGTCAAAGTAAAGCAGCACCAACCTTGATTCTCTGTGAAATCGGACCCAAGGGCAGACAGGAAAACAACACTCCAATGTGGGAGGTGATTTTTTTTAGAGAAACTTACAAGATGGGGAAGAAGCACAAGAGGAACTGGAGAGCCGCCGGCAAGAACAGCAAACACTGAAACAACAGAAAACAGTTGAGGCACAGGAGGACAAGCAAACTAGCAGAGCAGGTACAGAGGGATCTGAGAAGGAGGTAAGGAAACTGACTGACATATATCTGCTGGGGTGGGGATCAGTGACCTGGAAATCAGGTGAGACCAATCAGCAGAATGCAGTTCAGCTGAGTGAAGGCTAGAGCTGAGGAGCTGAGGAAAGCTGACTAAGAACACAGAAATGATTTCATATGCTTCTAAATCGACTAAATCAAAAGCTATGGACTAGCACTAAAGTTAGAATATAACCCAAAATACGAAGAACAGAGCGCAAGTAAGAACCAAGAATATCAAAACAAAAGAGAGAACCAAATACAGAACATCATGAGTGACAGAACAAAAAAAAAAAAAATCACAACCCAAAATGATCTAAATACGAGTAACAAAACACAAAGACTCTCAGATTATGGCACTAACACTGTTTAGAAATGACAGGTGGTGAACTTTCACCTTATTGGTAAGCTGTGGTAAAGGTAATAGATCCTGTTAAGCATTGTTGTTTTAAATGTTTTTATTTATGTTTTAAAACTGTGGCTTTAACTCAAGGTTCTCACACCAATGACTTTTTTTGCAGTTTTCATCCTGCACTGTGAGTCTCATCTTACGGAGGATTAACTGTAATTATGTGGATTTCGAACTAATTTTTGATTACATTTAATGATGGAGGAGAGATGATAAATATTAACACGTTGCAAACGAATAGGAAAACATATTAGTTTGCTGCCAGAAGATCATTATCAGGTCCCCACTCAGCTGCAGAGCAATCTCCATCCTGAACATATGTAGGTTTATCAGTCTGTTCAGGTAAAATTGACTAGCATGTTACTGCACCCTGCCTTATTTTGAAGCAGGCACCTAATGGTCAGGAATCATCGCTGTGCAGATCCAGTAACAAATGACTGGATCTGCTGACGTGTCAACGTGTTTCACCCAAAACATTCTGATCATCAAAATAAGTAACTAACAGGGAGAGGAAAACAGGTCATTGCTGAGAAATACAGCAGCAAACATTTCTTCTGGTCAGAAAAATGACTGAAGGATATTACTTTGGTATACAGGGTTTTATTTAGTAATATTCAAATTACATATAGAAGATTTATAGAGAGGTTTTCAGAGTGTATCTACAGCCACTCTCTCAGATTGGATATTTCAGTATCTACTGTATGTCTGCTGCTCACATAATTTTTTTTTGGCCAGGGTTGGGAATACACTGACAAGGATAGGGAAGAAGAACGATATTGGGAATGGCAACACGACAGAGGGCAGTGACTGTACATTCAGAGCCAAGGGGCATTGTAACACAAAAATTATTTTTTTAAACAAGTTTCCATTTAGTTCTGGCTCATCTGTCAACTGCTCCTCAAGAAATATGTAATAATCCACAAGCCTGAGACTTGGCAGGGGCCTTGTCTACTGCGTTATCTGGATTAACAAGTCCTAATTAGACTGATTTATTTAATGTAGCAAAACAATTAGCTATTCTTCAATGAAATGTGTGGCAGCATCAGTACTCTGCATCTAAAAATAGTTTAACTCTACAATACCATGCAGTGAGGAAATAGGGTTTTAAAACTGGTCCAACAGCAGTATAAAATAATAACCTATAATGCATGTATGGGATGTATTTAATTACCCTAATAAACTTTGCACCCATTGCCTTAAGTGAGTACTGAATAATCAT
Organism: Crenichthys baileyi; assembly: GCA_036173005.1. Taxonomy (NCBI): domain Eukaryota; kingdom Metazoa; phylum Chordata; class Actinopteri; order Cyprinodontiformes; family Goodeidae; genus Crenichthys; species Crenichthys baileyi. The sequence continues at coordinate 663,378 of JAHHUM010000896.1, forward strand.
ATCTGCACATACAGTATATAAACAACAACACAAAAGACTGTAGAGACTCAGTGAACACATGTTGCTTTTTTTGAAGCAATGATGTCATTTACTGGAGGTTAACACTGGGAAATAACACAGTTGTGTTTTTGTGACCCACATTCTGCAGAGTAAGTGATGTACCTCCCAAATCAAGCGAGTAATGGAACCTAGAGTGAATTATCTCAGCTTTATATAAACTTATATTATAAGGATACATCGTGATTAAAGGGATATATTTCAAGCATTTATTTCTATTAATTTCGATGATTATGGCTTACAGTTAACGAAAACTCAAAATTCAGTTACATAGAAAATGATATCACAAAAGATAAATAAAAAAGAAAAATTATATAGAAATGTTCGCCTTCTGAAAAGTATCTCCATGTATATGCAGTATATGAACTAAATACTTGATCTGGCCTCATTTTGAGTGAATTCCGCAGCACAGTACATTAACACCATGGTCATTGAACCAGCTTTCGGTAATTTTGACAGTGTGGTCAGGTAGATGGCTGCGTTAACTTTGGTGTTGATAAAACACAGTGGACAGCCAGCAGATGACATGGCACCCTAAATGATCACTGACTCTGCAAACTTCATACTGGACCCTGATTAACTTGGATTCTCTCCCTCTCCACTCTTCCTCCAGAATCTGGAACCTTGATTGTCAAAAAAAACGCCAAATTTAATTTCATCTTAAAAGAAGACTTTATACCACTGTGCAACAATTAAGCCCTTTTTTGCTCAGGTAAAATACTTCTATTGTTGTCTCTGGTTCTGGAGTGGTTTAACACAAGGAATACTACAGTTGTAGTGGATACTTTTTGTGCTGTGGCTCTTATAGCACGGACACCAGGCTCAGTCCATGCCTTGTCGATTTCCACAAAAATTCTCAAATGCACTGTGCATTAAAATTGTCTCAAAATTCACAGTTGACCCTTTTTAACTAAACCTTTTCCTTGCACTGAACCTTGCTTTAATATGCTTGGAAAAGGCATATGGTGACAGCAGGCTTCTTTAGCTAAGACATTTTGTTTAACTGTAAGACAGAAATTGATGCTTGAAATATATAACTTTGTGTGACATTAATCTATATTAATTTCACTTTTTTAATTAAATTACTAAAATAAATTCATTTATTGTGATGCACCTGTAAATTCAGTTCCCATCGTTAGGATCAAATGGGCAAAAAGTAGAACGGTTACAGAACTCAGAAAACTCATGAGTAAGGATTCTTACTCTTGAAAAGTAAAATAATTTACTGTTTTGCTATTAGAGATCCAGGAGGGGCTCGGAGTAGAGCCGCTGCTCCTCCACATCAAGAGGAGCCAGTTGAGGTGGCTCGGGCATCTATACCGGATGCCTCCTATACGCCTTCCTCAGGAAGTGTTCCAGGCACGTCCCACCGGGAGGAGGCCCAGGACACGCTGGAGGGACTATGTCTCTCGGCTGGCTTGGGAACGCCTTGGGCTCCCCCTGGAAGAGCTGGAGGAGGTGTCTGGGGAGAGGGACGTCTGGGTGTCTGTGTCTGCTGCCCCCCCGACCCGGTCCCGGATGAAGCGGAAGACGACAAGTACGAGTACGAGTACGAGTACGAGTACTGTTTTGCTATTATGGAAAATTATGGATAGTATTCCTAATTGTATTGGTTTTGGTCAACTTTATCTACTTGTTAACCAGTTGTTTGGTACTAATGCAGAGCAGTTTTTTTATGTCTGACCATCACAATCAAACCAGCTGAGTTTGCTAAACTCTACAGGGACTTTAAATGGAATTATAACAAACACTCTGGGTGGATTTGAATGCATGAATCAAAGAATGAAAATGTGGAGGAACCCTTTTACTTACAGGAGGTTCTGCGATGCCCTAAAAATCATCTTAGATGCATGGCATCATAAACTCTTAAAAATGCCAGACATTATGTATTAGAAATTAGGTGAACTCAACATGCAAATGGAAACTGGGTCATCACAGGATGGACATCACAAAATTGATCCAAAACATGTGGCCAAATTAATACATAAATAGTTTGCCGGGCTTAAAGTCCACCTTCTTCCTGGAGTTTCAGTCCTTAACCCTAAAATCCTTTAGAAAACCATTTGTTTTATGAAACCAAATAGGTAAGCTTACAGATCCTTCTCTTTGTATGAAAGGGGTTTAACAGCAGAGGTAACTGTGCCACTGTTGACTTTGTTTAAAATAATCATCATTAAACTTGGGACCTTTTTTACCTACTGAATAAATGTACTCAAATGAAACATTGGATTTCTCTAAATGTTTCAGTATGAAATTATTCTACTGCAATAGAATACTTTTTTTAAAGGATTTTAACACATCTTTACTAGGGGTGCCAATAAATGGAGCCTGTAGTATACATCATGCAATTCTCTAGCTGTTTTAGTTGTCTGTGTTCTTTCTGTGATGCAAAAACACCCCTCCTTCTACCACAGACACGTCATGCAGTAATCTCATCTGCACCATTTATTAATCTCTTAAAAAGCAGTACCTCTCATGTGTTTTACATTCCTCAATCTGTTGTTATTTGGCTTATTTTCCATTACCTACATCACTGAGTTGCATAAATGTAATGTTGATAAAACTAAAAGCTAGTTGATTACATACAAGGAGCTCAGCTGTACTTGTTTTAACGTGGGCAAGTTGGCTTCTTATGAGAGAGAGCCTACAGAAGTGATGAAGTAAGTTGTGAGTTTGCTGCAGACTATTTCTGCAGTGCTCCTGTTGCCATGAGGGGTTACTTTGACGGTGCATTAGCAGCCAGAGTCCATTCTCTGTGTCCCCAGAGAGACCAGAGGAGGCATATTAACATTCTCCTGAGAAGGGCCACAGGATCTGCCTTCAATGCTGTCTGACTCCAAACAAAAGATGGTGTGTTTGTGCAAATGCACGTGTGAAACTCAGCCAAGCAGCTAGTGAATGTGTGTGTACCTGTGAGCATGGGAAGCAGCAAAAAACAAAAAAAAACAAAACAAAGAGAAGAAACGGGGAAACAGCCTAGAGTGGGAGAAGAGGCTGGGTTCGTTTAATATGTACTGGTGTGAGGAGTGAATAGATCTCCCCTTAGACAGAATTGTGCTGGACATCATGTGCTGCAAAAATATAAATCATGAATTTAACTGGGTAAATGACTGGTAAAATCTTAATTATCCATTAAAGGCAATTATACTTGTTTAGAGGAGCATTACAATTTAAATATCTGTTTCCCTTGATCACAAAGAGAAGCAGATGATCTATGAGCTGCAAAGCTAAATCTGAAATTCTTGCTCAACAAAGAAAGCAGATTACCATAGCATATTGAACTTTTCTACAACGCTTTCTTGAACATTTCCTCAATTTTTCCGGTTACAGCCAAAAAGTCCATAAGTATGAAGGGAAAGGGAAACACATGGATCTCAAAATTCTTTGGCATACATTTGTATCTCATATCCCTAAATAAAATCAAGTGCAACCTGTTGCTTTCATAAGTCACGTATTCCTACCCCTGGACATTTTGTCTTTTTATCACAGCAACAAACTTCAATGTATTGTGTCAGATTTGCGTGATTAATCAACAGAAAGTCACACATAATTATGCATGGAAAGAAAAAATATACATGGTGTTCACATTTCTTTAAAAATAAAAATCCTTCTTCAAAATGTGATATTCATAAATAAAATCCAGTACAACATACTGCCTTTAAATGTCACCTCATCCTCAGACGTTTTTTTAAAGAGCATCAATGAACAAGCATCATCATGAAGACCAAGGAACACGTCAGATAAGTTAGGGATAATGTTGTGGAGAAGTATAAGGGTTAGCTTAGAAAACAAAATCGCAAGCTTTGAACATCGAGCACTGTTCAAACTATCACTGAAATGTGTGGAGTGTGGAGAAAAAGTTACACTGCTGATTAATCTGAACACACCATTCCAACATAAAAACATGGAGGTGACAACATTATACTGTGGGGATGCTTTTCTTCAGCATTAACAGGGAAGCTGGTCAGAGTTGATGAGGAGATGGATGGGGCTAAATAGAGGAACATCCTGGAAGAAAACCTGTTAGAGGATGCAAAACAATTCAGAGACACACCACACTGTCAACATCTGTTGAATTTCTGAAGTACACTTTAGTAATGTTTGTTTTTTAGTGATTTTTCTGTATTTACATTTTTGGTCAAGTGTTTGTTTTTATTTAGTCCCTGGTTTAGTCAGTACTTTCTCCAGTGCAGCTGTTCCTCATCTGTTCATTTGCCCAACTGTGCAGCATTCAGTAATCAAACTCCCCGGTATAAATGCTCCATGGTGCAGTCACTCCATTGTCAGAACCTGTCATGTGTTCCCTGTCCTCGTCTCTGCATCACATGTGCCTCTGAATAGCAACTACATTATAACGTGTCATGTTATGATGAAGTGGGGCACACTTTTACAATTTTATTTGAAAAAAAATCTTTGAATTAATGCATGAATCATTTTCCTTCCACTGTAAAATTTATGCACAATTCTGTGTTGATCTACCACCTAGAATCAAAATAATAGTTTAAAATTAGGGGTTGTAACTTGACAAAATGTTAAACAGGTAAGAATTAGTTTGCTGTGTATATCTTTACAACCACTCATGAAATACTTGAGAGGTTTTGCTTCATGAGAAAACTGCATTAGTTGCTATGCAAACTGTAACTAGGTGACTTACATGCAGCTCCTCATAAATACTCCTACTCATGCACTGCTACTATTTTTATTTGCTTTTCTGTTTATGTGATGCTCTTTGATTACTGTTTCTCAGAACTGGGCCTGGTATTGGTTGTGCTGAGCCTTAATGTGACAGGTTATTTGTCTCTACAGCGGAAACCACTGCTGTTGCCTGCCTGCATCATTTTCATACAGCAGAGATGCAGGTGACTTCAGATGCATAACTGAAACATCTGGCCTTCATCTCTGCCTCTAATATTTCTACATTCCACATGGTAACCACTGCATGTCATGCAATACATTTCTACTCTGCTACTGTGATTATAATTCACAGCGGAAAAGCAGAGACTCTTCTCCTCTTCTCCTGTACAAATAAAGCAAAGCAGCAGTCACTTTTCTACAGCTACTGAGTCGATAGCCAGTGAACATAGGATGTGAATTTCTAATAGTTATGTACTAGTTAAATTTCACACCACAGCAAATGTTTATATTAAATTTGTGGTTTTAAGATAGCTAGAGGTCAAAGACTCAGCTAAGTTTACTTTTTTGAGCAGTGTGAGGACCCAAAAACAGGTAAAAACAAATACATGAGGCTTAGACAAAGGGAGAAGGACATGAACAAGAAGCCAGCACTATAAAACATGCTCAGTATTTGTATTGTCAGCCTTCAGGTATCTTTAAGCCTGTATTTTACACTTAGTGTGATAAGCAGACTGACTCACTTTGTGAGCACACAGATTTAAAGCAGATGGAGCTGGCATTGGAGGACCAATCAACATATTGATCAAAAAATTAATACAAAATGAATAGGTTTATTAGTGGATCAGATAGTTACTTGAATTGGTTTCTTTAACTTATTATGCTGCAGGTGCTTTCTGCTACTGCAGCAGAAGAGAAAGTTTCAGATACATTCAAAATGCTCTTTATGCAGGAAGCGAAGATAAACAGAAAAGTCAGTGGGCTCAGGTTAATTTTCTGCCATCCACTCTTACCTATTGAAAACGATAATTAAAGCTCTACACTAAGCCGATCTGTAATTTTGATCATTTTAAGAAACATTTTAAGGATTTCGGTGCTCATGAAAAGGATTTTACACTGACTAAATTAGGAAATTTCAAAAAATGTGATGCACTTTTAAACTGACAGAAAATCTCATAAAGTACAGAGAGTGGTGTTTTTTGCATGAATAGCACCTGGGGCAAGCCCATCCTTCTGCTGCAACCCAGGCATTGCCTGGACATGGTTCAAATCAATAGAGGAATACTTTAATGCACAACTGACATGTAAGTTTTATTGTTAGCTGGTGCCACTGAAAAACATGCCCTTTAATTGGTCAGAGGGGCTCTATTCTGGAAACAATGGAATACTCAACATGATGCAAACTGGGTGGTTTTCCTTTGGTCTGCTCTGTTCAGAAATAAAAACTCCATGTTCTTTGATGTTTTTTGTTCTGATTTAACTACAAACTTTATGAAAAATTAAATGAAGGTTGGGAAATGTAATTTGATGTATAAATGGGGCCAATCATCTAATTCCTTAAAACAAAATACAAGAGAACAAAGAAAAAAGACAAACAAAGTTGCCAATACATTTGACTGAAAAATATTTCAAAAAAACATGCCTTGTCAAGTTGAATACATTATATCCATTAAAAATCCACAAAATAGTCATTAACTTAGCAACTACAGCACCATTGTACAATGCAGAAGACAAATGCAACCTGGAACACAGCAGTATTTATATTCAAAAACAAATGTGCACTATTCTAAACAACCTTTCTCAGATAATCCATAATCGTACCAAGATCTGAGGAAAATGTATCATTCCTTCAGGTAAAAACATTAAACCATTTTGGTTAGTCACAACCCAAAACATTTTGAATGCAGAAATTTGTAAAAAGTAAAGCCATTACATAGTCAAAAGCACTGATGATGAGTAAAACATCTGGGAACAAATAAAAATAAAATATTCTTTCCAAAAATACTTTGATTTTTGCCATATGCCTAATGAAGATGGTCAAATGTCCTACCAGTTATTTTACAGGGTTCCTACGACTTTTTAATGTAAATGCACTTTTCCACATTCTATTTTCCAGAGCTCCCATTCGCAGGAAACAACTGAGGAAGGAAGTTAGGAAACATTGATAAAAGAATAGAAGGATGCTAGGAAGGAAGGAGATTGTTGAAACTTACAACTATCTTGGCATAGGACTTGACAATAAGCTTTCATTTAAATTCCATATGAAACATGTTGTAAAGAAGTTAAAGTAACAGTTAAAGATCAAATTAGGGTTTTTCTTCAGAAAAAGATCTTGCTTTTCTTTAAGTGCCAGGAAGCATCTTATCTTAGTGACCTTAAAACATCTGTTAGCATACTGCTAGTATACTGTGATGTTAATATGAGTGCACCTCTCATCTCTCTGTATATGTTGGATGTGTCTATCATGGAGCATTACAGTTCATAAAAAGGTATAAATCTCTCACTTTTCATAACTTGCCCTCAATCTGTAGACTCATTTTCATCTATAAACCTGTCCTTGGACTGTTCCTGCCTTACCTATTCTCCTGCATGTAACTTAAACAGTGCAGCCAGACTTCTTAAGACTTTATCTCCTTCATTGTTTGGTTATTACAATCAGAACTTGAAAAGAAGTTGCTCCATCAACTTGAAAATCTCTACAGTAGAATATAAAACTATCCATGTTGAGTCCATGTTGGCCAATTTGAAATTATTTTAATAATAATGGAGAAAATGGTAAATGGACTGAACTTATATAGCGCTTTTCCAGTCATACAGACCGCTCAAAGCGCTTTACACTGAAGCCACATTCACCCATTCGCACTCACTAACACTCACACACCGATACGCAGATCGGTAGGCAACTTGAGGTTAAATGCCTTGCCCAGGGGCACATCGACATATGGCAGGAGGAAGCTGGAATTGAACCCACAACCTTCTGATTGCAAGACAACTACTCTTCCTACTAAGCCACAGTCGCCTCTTCAAACTTCAAACTTCCCATAAAACTTGTTTTAATTATTTGTATAGTTACTGTGTTTGTTTTTTATGTTGTTTTTTTTTTTCAAACCAGTCTCTCTTGTAAATGAGATATTGAATCTCACTGAGACAACCTGTATAAAAAAGGCTTATATAAAAAATAAAAATAAAAGGTAGGAGGACACAAGGAAAGGAATGAAGGAAAAAGAAACAAGAAAAGGACACAAGGAAAGAGGAAAGGAATGATAAAATGGAAGACTGGAAGGATGGACACAAAGAAGGACGGAACAAAAGACATAAGGAAAGAAGAAAAGGTGAACACAAGGAAAGAATACAACAATTTTTTTTAATTTATGGAAGTGTTACAATCAAATTCGACACTTTTCCAGATTTTTACATACTGCATAGGAGCTCTGTAAAATGGGGTTCACTCTCAACATCAACAGTCAGAAGCAAACCAAACTGGAGGTTCGAAGAAGGTAAACCTCCTTTAAAATCTTGACGAACACTGTTCTCTATGTGTAGTTTTAACTATTTCAAGTGAGAATAAATGTGGGGTATCGGAATTTATCCCTCACCAGAAATTAAACGGATTACATGAAAAAAGATTACAAGAAAAAGGAGGGAAATCAATATCAAAAGCCTCAAATGTTCCCATAGATACAGTTGGAAGCATAATTTAGAAGTTTAAAAGAATTGTAGCTATACCATTTGGACATAAAAGAAGATAAAGCTATAGGCAGCCAGTAGATTCCTGAGGAAAAACCCCTCAACTGACAGCAAAAGATCTAGAGTTGGTAGCTGCAGCCAATGAGGTTTCAGTTTCCATCTGACTTCATGCCTGGACACCAATATGTGCACCATTTCTGCCCCAAAGGGTCAGGAAAAGTGAGTTTGCTCTTCCTACGGGATAATTATCCCAAGAATATTTGTTTCACCGAGGTTTGGTTTCAGAAGATGTCGTGGAAGATACTAGAGTAGCCAAGTACAAAGAAGCTGCAGCATGCTAACCTAAGAATATTATTAACCTGGAGGCCTAAGATGAACAGGGCTAAGATTCCTCAGGAAAGCTGACAGAACCTGGTGTCTGGCTGTAAATCATCTTTTCAGCAGGTCACAACAACTGAAGTGTGCTCTAATAAGTATTTAAGATGCTTGTCATGCTTGAATGGGGCTGAATAATTCTCAATTTGCTGCATTCATTTTGTGCTGAACCGGAAGAAAGCACCTGTAATATTAGTTGTGTTGAGCTATTTAAATTGTTCTTGTTTATTGGTAACAGCTGCTAGTTGGTATATTTTGCTCATAAACCTAATTAGCAGATGAAGTTGAATGATTTTGGGCCATTATTCTATCTCTATCAAAAGCCATGTAGCAAATCTTCTGTTACATTTCACTGTTAAATCTTTATAGATTTTATTAAAAACAAAATTAGCGTTGGTACGTCAGACATCATAGAAATTAGGAGAATAGTACAAATCATATCATGTGCTGTATGAGCATCACGGTGTTTGCATAACACCAAAATATTGAGTCCTTTTTTAAAGAGGAATGTAATTGGTGTTTCCATGACAAACTGATTCAACAATTATTCTGTTTACAATTTTTTAAACCAAGAATGATATTAAATATTGAAACATGACTGCTTCTGGTCTCTGTGTTTTAGCAGTTTTGTCCCCATTAGAGGTTAACATGAGAAAACACTATTTATCACTATTTGGATTGTTCTGTCCTTCACAATTTAATGCTCAGTATAGTCAAAAGTAGCTTTATCGTTCTAAATATCACATAAAGGATTAATCAAATTAACCAGGAAATGTTTACTAAAACTGTATTTAAAACTTTTAAGTCTAAACAAAAAAACACATTTAAGGTAGTAAATTACAAAAAGAACAGTGACATATTCTTGAGTGAGTGAACGTTTTAAATGGCATACAGTTTAAACATGAAATAAGGCAGGCTTTGACCTGGTAAATGCAGGATCAGTGTAGATCTACAGAACATGTGGAACCAAACATACAGAGGAAATTCTAAGTCTGCCTACTGCAGATGGATATATGTCTTCTCCTGGGACAGCTTTCTTTCTTTAAGGTCTTTATGATTTGAGAATAATGCTGTGTTCTTGGCAGAGTGTCTAAGAGGATTAAAGACCTTCTGAACTTACTGCTGTATCTCTTTGGCCTCCACCTACTCACATCCACATGTTTTTCACCAAACCAGAGACTTGTGCAGCACCTCAGTGAGGATGAATATGCACACTCGAATCGGTTTCTTTCATTTAAAACCATTGTATTAAAAAATTGTTTGTTTAATTCTGTTACCAAGCATCTGATTTTGTATAACTTAGGTTGACTTTGTAGCACACCAAACATGTAGAACTAGTATAAAAAGTGTGAAAAAATGTATGATTTATTTCCAGTATATGTTTTGACTTTGCAAAAGAAAGTGCACAGAGCCATGTTTCCGTTCGTTCTGTGTATGAATGGTAAACAGCAAAGCTTTCTTCATCCAGAAGAAGACATTTACTGATGTCTGTTTAAATAAGCTATACCATATGTACTGTATACTATATACAATACCTTGCAAAATACTCATACCCTTTGAACTTTTTAACATTTTTTCCATATAACCTCCACATACTTGAAGGAATTTTATCAGAATTTTATGCGGTAGACCAACACAAACTAGTGCATAATTGTGAAATGGAAGGAAAGGGATTTATGATTTTCACTATTTCTTTACAAATTATTATCTGCTAAGTGTTCAGCCAGCCAAAGTCAATAGTATGTAGGACCACTCTTTGATTTGTAATTGGAGCTACAAGTCCTTGGGGTATATCTCCACTACCTTTTCACATCTAGAGGTTGGGATGTTTGCACGCTCTTCTTTGCAAAATAGCTCAAGCTCAGTCAGATTGGATAAAAAGTATCTGAACCATTTTTAAGTTCTGCCATAAGTTCTCAACTGGATTTAGGTGACTGGGTCATCGTAACACAGGAATATGGCTTCATCTAAACCACTCCATTGTAGCTCTGGCTGTATGTTCAGTGTCATTATCCTGTACAATGGTGAACCTCTGCCTAAGTTTAATGTGGCCTCAAAAAGGTTTTCTTCCAGGACTGAACTGTTTTAGCTTTATCCATTTTAACTCTTGTCAACTTCCCTATCCCTGCTTTAGATTAACATTTACCAAAGCATGTTGCTGCCACCACCATGTTTCACTGTGGGGATGTTCAGGGGGAAGTGTGGTGTCAGTTTTCTGGCACACATAGCGTTTTGCATTTAGGTCCATTTTGGTCTCATCTGACTAGAAAAACTTTTTCCCCATATTTGCTGTGTCTCCTATATGACTTGTGCCAAACTGCAATCAGGCTTGTAATGGCTTTCTTTGACAATAGTTATCTTATTTTCACTCTTTTATAAAAGGTCAGATTTGTGGATAAGTTGATACGTTGTGGATTTCTGCAGCTCCTTTAGAGTTACCACTGGCCTTTTGGGGGCTTCTCCTAATAATTGCCTGGCATGTCAGTTAAGGTAGATGTCCATGTCTTAGTTGGTTTGAAGTTGTGGCATACTGCTTCCATTTTTGGATAATGAGCACAAGCTACAAGCTCTACACTAAAAAGCTTTTTGGAAATGCTGAGGTGATTGTTTGATCATTTTAGTGTGAGATGTTCAAAACTTGAGAAATTGTCTTATAACCTAACCCTGCTAAAATGTTCTTCATAACTTTATCTTTAACCTGTATTGTGTGTTCCTTGGCCCTTATGGTTCGGTTTGTTCAATAATGTTATCTAACAAACCTCCAAGGGCTTCACAGAACAGCTAGATTTACCTTAAGATTAAATCACAAGTGGACTTCTGAAGGCAATTAATTGCATTGGATTTTATTTAGTAGAATCAGGGTAAAGAAAGTTGAATAAAAAATAAATTCCCCACACTTTTCTGATATCTATTCGTGAAAAAAAATTAGAACTACCATGTATTCTTTTCCCTTTACTTTACAATTATGTGCTATTTTGCCTTGATCTATCACAAAAAACTCTAAACAAATACATTGAAGTTAGTAGTTGTGCAATGCACAATAAGTGCTCCATGGACTAAACCACAATCAAAATTAGGGACAGATTGTGACTGATCATTTTTTTAACACGAAAACATAACGTAACTGGGTGATCCCTAAGTACTGAGATGATATCTATGGCGAGCCAATTTCCTTTACTCTTTTATTTCTCCATCATACACTCTCTATATGCTTTAGCATCTCAGTTAATAAAATCCATATTAAATGAGGAGGTTAGGGCTATGGGGCTAATGTATTATTTCAATGCAGAATTTGATTGCATTGCATTTGAAATCCAAGAGCCAAAAAAATATATATGGTATCAAAGCAATCATATGTGATTGCAATTGTGCACATACAGATACTATTCAAAATGTTGCACGGCTCTATTTAACAGGTTACATTTTCAGATCAAGTTCTCACTGCAATTATGTAAAAGTTTAACTCATCCAGCTTGTTTGCAACAATAAGCCAGGGGCCTTTTCACAAACTACTGAAAAAATAATTCTGTTCAAGCAAATAGATCCAGCCTTTGTTTGTAGTATACAATTTGAAAGTTGCAGTTTTCCATCAGTAGCACCAAATTGTTGAAATGTAGCCATTGTAGCAATAACAGGCACGGGTTAAAAACTAAACAGTTCTGGCAGGAAAGAGATGCTGACAAACAGTAAAGTCTGGGTTAGACAATTTGGTTTAAGCTCAGAAGCGACGGGCAGACTGGCAGCACACGCTGTAACAAGATGGCGGCAGTCTGCTGCAGAGAATGTAGTGCTCTCTGTCCAGGGAGAGCCGAGACAGAAATAAAAAAACAATCTAGACAGGCCAGCAGTGCCAAGTGTTACAATGATTTGGACCAGAGCAGTCAGATCAGGTCCAGAACCCCTCGAAGCAGTGATAGGTGAAGCGGGTGCAAGAACAATGGAATGGCTGCCTCCCAGACAGACTGCCGTACTGCAGTGATAAGGGAACAAGGAACGAGAGAGGAGGGGGGGTGTAAGAGGTAGGCACACCTGCTTCTTCTGCTGAAGCAACAGCAGCTTTTGTACCAAGCAAATAGCTGAAAAAGAAGGAGCTCCATCCAAACACGAGTCCATGTTTTATACAGCAATCAGAGGGCATCTCAGGACTCTGCAAGAGCAGCAGTGAGGTCAAAGCCCAGGAGAAGAGCTGCAAGTAATAAGATAGGGAGGACAAAAAGCTGACATAAACCACTTGAAGATTCACACATGTGCAAATATGTACTTAGAAATCAGAAACTAAACAAGGACCATAGCTAAAATTATCTAAGTTAAAAGCAATAGATGCTTTTTTATTTATTATTTTACCACATATAAAGAAATAAAACATGCTTCACCTCCAAATAATATTTGCTGTCATGTTGATCTGATAACACAATTTTAACAAAACTCAGAAAGTCTCTTTTATAGAAAATAAATTGAATAAAAGACTGGTTAAACCAGCTCAGGTAGGAAGAAGTGAAATATACCTCAGGAACATATACACCCCAGGCACTCATAATAAGATTGTATAATGCAGTCTAATTTTATTTTATGACCAAAATAGAATCATACGCTTATGTTCTGTCAGTCAAATGCTCAAACCTGTACCTCCTTTATCCCTCACCTGACAGTAGATGAAATGTATCTGAGAGGAACTGACTACTTTTTCCTCAATGGTTAGAAAATAAACGCTAATGGATTTCTAAGGTTTTAACTAAGGTGAGAGACCTTAGTTATTTGACAAATGTTGGCATATTTAAGGTCAGTTTTCCTATGAAACCTGGAATGGGTGTACTTGTCCATTATGTCTCTAAAACATAATGTCACAAACCCAGGCTTAAAAGCTAAGCTTATATAAAAGGCAGCATTAGTGTGACATCAATGAAACTGTAAGCTAAAAATACTACCTATATGGTTCTTTGCATAACTATTCATACTCTTAGAACTTTTCAGATTTTGCCACATAACAACCATAAATGTGAAGTGGAAGGAAAACCATTCATTCTTTTGAAAAAAACTAAGAAAATCTGAAAAGTGTGGCATGTTTTTGTATTCAGATCTTTTTAACTTGGTGCCTCTAAATAAAACCCAGTGCAATCAATTTTTCTTTTGAAATCACATAATTAGTAAACATCTGTGTGTAATTTAATCTCAGTATTAATCCAGCTGTTCTGTGAAGGCCTGAGAGGTTCGTTAGACTACATTAATGAACAAACAGCATCATGAAGACCAAGGAACACAGCGGAATAAATAGAAGATTAAACGAGGGTTAGGTTATTAAATAAAATCCTAAACTAACATCTCAAAGGGCACTGTTCAATCAATCTTCTGAAAATGAAAAGAATATTTTTAACGTTTTATGGTCTATATGGAAGACTGACAAAAAGAAAGCCATTATTGAAAGAAAGCCATAAGAAATCCCATTTGCAATTTGCCACAAGTTATATATGTGTATGAGACACAGCAATCATGTTAAAGAAGGTGCTTTGGCCACATGAGACCAAAATGAAACTTTTTGACCAAAATGTAAACGCTATGTGTTGCAGAATATTAACATTGCACCCTGAACACACTATTAACATCGTGAAACATGCTGGTGGCAGCATCATGTTGTGGTGATGCTTCTCTTTAGCAAAGACAAAACCTGAGACTGAGGCAGAGGATTAACATCCAGCAGAACAACAACCCATAAACATTTTGCAAACGAGAATGGGCAAAAATGTGATTCTCTAGATGTGCAAATATAGAAGAAACATGCCCTACAAAACATGCAGCAGGTTTTCCTCAGTGGGTCTGTGTAGAAGTACATGCCATGCTTTTCAAATTTGTAAACGTAACAAACATGCAACATTTTCCTTTTGCTTCAACAATAGTGCACTACTTTAAGTTTATTTATTATTTACATTTTTATTTACACAAAATCCCAATATAAAGCACTGATGTTTGTAAAAGTAATGTGAAAAAACAGAAAAAAGTTAAAGGGTTACCTTTGCAAAGGACTGCGCATACTGTATATTTCAAACCCAAACCATATATTTACCCGCCCAAACATTCATCGGTTGGCTCTCCAACATGCCAACTGACCACTCCATCATGTAGCGATATAAACATCATCATGTTTCATGTATCTGTATTTGGAAAGTGAAATTATTATAGAAAGTGTTGTGACTGTACAGTCTTGAGTCTTCATTTTGAAACACCAACAATTTGGGCTTAGCAGCAGAGTAGCTATTAAATGCTAATAAATGTTAAAGCTAATAAACATTTATCATGTTTCATGTAGGCGTGCATTTTCTCTGCGTGTGTGTGTGGATCAGGGCAAATACTGACACAATGACCTACGGCAGGGGATGTTCATTAGATTCATTAGATCTAATAATAAAAATGAATTTTATAGGAACACACAAAAGATAATATCTGTTCTTGAAGGCATAGTAACAAAGAATAAATATATTTTAGAGTGAAACCCTTTTATATTTCATGATTCTATATTTGCTAACAAAGATTTAACATCCAGCTATATGTGCTGAGATAAACCATAATCTGTGGAGATAGCCTATTGATGTAAAAATGTTTGACTATCAATTGCTGGTTTAAAACCTCATTAAATTTCTTTATGTAAAAGGCATTCCTTAAGGATGACACAATGCACCAAAAATGGTAACCTTTTTTGTGGGACATGAACAAAAATGTCTTCAAAGTGAAGCTGAAAATAGCGTCTGAGCTCAAACTGATCCATCCTTGAACCACAGAACCACAGCCCATCTTAACTAATGCAAGAATAAGGATAAAACATCAAACAGTGTATGTGTTAAAATGCTGCAGTTAAAAACTAAGAGCTACTTGAGACAGGATTAAAAATATAGAGGTAATGCACTATTACATGCTGTAGGAGTGGATGCAGGGGGGGCAGAGCTAAAAGTGAAGGTTGCGGTCATCACAGATCATCTACCCATTATAAAAATTTGACATCTGTCTCAATGCACAAATGGAGGAACTTTGATTCTAACAATGCAAAAGCTTGGCACTCAGCAGATGAAGACCTCAGATGACCTCCCTTGCAGTATTGTGCAGCAATGCTTGAGTAGTGCTCCATTTACTCTACTCTCCAGTCAGATCTATCAGAAACACTCTTTGAATGTAATGTTTCATCTGAGCACATTCCTGTCACTGTTAATAAAGAGGCCATCCTGCTGCATGGATGTATGAGTATCTATTAAGTTCTGAAACATGCAAAGAATTTATTTTGTTCGCCTGTAACAACAAAGACGACCTCACTGGTTAGATATAGACAAAGATGATTTTCATGAGGTCAAACACAAGTGTACTGAGCTTTCAGTGTCACGCTCTCACCAGTACTTTGTGCTGCTCTCAAGATAAGACATAAAAAGCCCATGGACAGCTAGAAACAGGAGGTGTTTTTTTTTTCTTTACAAGGACTATGCAGTGCTGTTAGCCATTTGCTGTAACATCTCAACTCATGTACATGTAACTCTACACAGCATACTATACAGAGGCACAGTCCACTGTCTTTTACAGCCGAAGTGAGGTTCTGGTATACTTTGTCTGCAGCATGTGTATGATTAGTCACTGTGGGTGTAACCTCAGTCCCAGATTCCTTATTCATTCACTGTACCTCCCCAAAAAACAATGCTGCTGAAAATCTAACAGTGCATCTCCATGTCACCCCACCTCATCTGGTCATCCCTCCTCCCCGGTCACATGTCTCTCATAGCCCCATCCTCTATCCATCTTTCCCCTCATCCCCACCCCTATTTTCCACAAGCTTTGCCTGCCTCTGGGTCCAAACTCTTCCATATCCTGAAAGAAACCCAGTGTTCCTCCTTTCCGTTTTCTACTCTTGCATTCGTTCTGGATCGAATGTGCCGCTGAAAAAAAAAAACGCTGCGTTTTGTCATTGATGAGGTTTCTGTCCTTCCACCATGTTAAGCGTGGTTTGGTGTTTTTGTTTTACAGAGACGTGTGAGTGCCCCTCGCAGCTCCCAAGAACCCAACCCGTGCACATCACAGCAAAACGTCACAAGTTAGGGTCTCAGGGAATGAGAAAGGTACTGATCACCTCTTGTCTGGGCTTTTTCTATGCAGACACTGTGGCTTGGGCTAAAGCAGCTTCCTGTCTCCGTGGCTTTGTGCTGTACTGTAACCGATCTGATAACTTCGACACCATCACCAGTCTCACTTCTCTGAGTTGATTAACTGACCCATTTGTATCCTGGGTATGCATCACATACGATACATATTGTAAATCAAAAAAATTATTCTATTAAAAACTCTAACCCAATCTGATCTTATCTTAATGCATCCTTGTTTTTGAAGTGTACATGCAAATGCAGTAAGTCAACAGTGACTGGCCATACACACCCTGACAGAGACCCCTTTACTCTCACATGTTGCTCATGAATTACACTCAGCATATTTGGCTCTGCCACAGCCTGACTCGGCTAGAGCTGCATCAAACAAAACAGATTTTTCATTTAAAAAGCCGTAATCTGGCACAGCAGTCAGATAGAAAGGAGAAAAGCAGATTTTAAACAGGGGCTGCAGGGTCTTATACTTTCTATCATAATGACGTCTCCAAACACACTGGGACTGTCAGACCTGCAAGACTGCACTAGTCAATTACTCTATAGGGGAAAACTCATTTGTGTGGTGGAGTGAATAAAATCCAACCTGCACACGAGATGAAAAAGGAGAAGGAATAGGAGGCTAGGAGGAGTGGTGAGAGGAAGCGAGGAAGGAGAAAATGAGAAAAGAGAAACTCACCCTGTTGGCTCAGGCGATTTATGCTGCCGCAGTCCTCAATGTCTGTGTCTACGCAGGTCATCCTGGCAGAGGGAGAGAAGATTTGTCCAGACGAAACGTAAAAAGAGAGAGATCTGAAAGGAAAAACAATAGAGAGAGAGAACGCTGCAGAGAAAAGTAGAGGAAGATTTTAGGGCTGCCTTCACTGGCTTTGTGTAATGGATCGGCCGAAGTAGCCCACGAGGCTGCTCGAGCAGATTGCTGCCGTCTAGCCGTCTGGTGCTCAGACATGCAAGACTGTACCATGTGCAGCCGGAGAGAAACAGAAGGAGAGGCAGAGAAACACAGAGAAAGATGCAAGGCAAAGCAGGTGCAGCGTTAAAGGGGTGAAGGATAGACGAGTTTAGATAGAAAAGTAGTGCAGATTGCTGACAGTGACAAACTCAGAAAGTGTTTACATGTAAATCTACCTTGAAGTATTTTTTGCAAATAAATATTAGAAAACAATCAAATGTGATGTGCCACAGAAATGGTATGCACAAGGAAAAAATGCACAGATAAATTGGCTTGAGCTGCTACAGCAAAAAGCGTACTGACTAATGCAGAGGAGAGAGAACAAATGAAAAAAAACTAAGAAAGAGGGAAAAAAAACAAATAAATCACAGTAAAGGACATAACATTGTATTAGAAAAGTATCTAAAATTGTGGGATCCAAAGAAAATCCCCCAAAGCAATTCGAAAATCCATACTTTGTGCCACAAGAATGTAAAATCTCAGCAATCCCTAAAGTTGTCCACATAAATTACAAATCAGATGTAAAAATGAAAAAGAGTAACAAAATCTACATTTAACCTAACTTCAGCAGATCTGACACAAACAGAGAGCCAAAACCACTAGCGGAGTGAATTTTTGGGGAAAAATGTGAAACGCCTGTTGCTTTAGAGCTCCTGCCTCCTTTCTTCATGTGACTCAACTGTCTGCCTGTCTATCTGGTCTCCTGGCACAATCTGCCTCATGTTCCTTCCTTGGGCCTTTGTCTTTGGCTGTATCACACCTCTCAGCTTGAGCTTGTGCCGCTTTGATTGCCTTTCCCTCCTCTGCCTTGCATGCTTCATGGTTTTGTAGGCTCAAGTCCCCAGGGCAGACAAACTGTGGAGCCCCTGCATGCCCCTATGCCTGTGAAACACACACACACACACACACACACACACACACACCCACCCACACACACACACAACATCGAAACAGCAGGAGAAGAGTGAGGAAATTCAAATAGATTTCTATTCATTTCCTTCCACAGCTGAAATCACTTAGATTATAAAGGCCTGGTGTATGGAGAGAAGCAGAAAAACAGAAAAGCAGTGGAATAACAGAGAAAGTCTTAAAGAGAACATGAGCACATAAGAGAAGAGCAAAGAAAGCAAAAAAAGAAGGCATGTTTTCATCTTACAGTGTCCGTTCCCCAGCTGGCTTTCAATTCAGACAAAAATTTCCCCTTCAGTCGGCAAGTCCACTATTCTGTTCCTGTCTCCCTCGCCCTCGGTGTCTGTGAAAGTGAGTCGGTATTACGGCGTGCATTTCATGGAGAAAAGGAGGGTGGGAACAAGAAAAAGGAGGGAGCAGGGGAGTAAATGCACTGGTTCAGAAAGAGGCAAATAAAATGTAACTGTACGCCTGCTGGTTGGTACTCTTATGTCTGATCAATGTTACTCCTTTAAAGTAGCAAAAAAGGATTGTGGAAAAAAAAGAGATCAAAGACAAAAGCAAGAGCACTGAGAAGAAGAGGGAATTACCGGAACAGGGTTCTTTAGAGAGGCAGCACACAATGGACAAAGATCAGTGAAGGCAGAAAGAAGCCTGTGTGGTTTATTCTGTCCCTCTGCTGGTCTAAATGCGTTTATCTTTGTCTTATAAAGCCCATTTAGATAGAAACTGATTATTTTGATCTGTTTTTTTATTTTTTATTTTCAACCTAATCTCAATTTTAAAAAAAGTTTATTTTTTCCAACGCTCCTTTTTCAGATCCAAAATTACACCAAGAACATGTAAGCAACTATCAAAATTTTCAGATAAAATACAAGAGAAGTGGTCTCTGTGCACGAACGATAAGAGAGAGCTCGACGGTGCCTCCTGCTGTATACTGTAACACACTACCCCACAGAGAGCGAAAAATCTCGCCCAAAGGATGCAAAACAAAACAAAACAAACACTTAGCTTGCACGAGGGCAAAAACATACAAAGCAGAGGTATTATGCACTGCCTAAATAAACCGCGTAGATTGATGTAGTGTCTGCTGTAACTGTAAACGCTCCCGCTCTGAGAAAAGCTTCCCCAAACCCAGGGCCCCTTCTTCAATCCGGCTCAAAGAGCTCCCTAACCCTACTGCTACGAACCCAGTGGCCTTGAGACAGAGAGCAAAGAGTTTAAGTGGAAACAGCCTCTCATCACCACGATGCTCCACGTACTTCACATCTGCACACAGCAGCATACCACACCGCCAGGGACAACCGGGCAGTGCCTGGTTGATCACATCTAAAAACTTATTTGAAAGGAAAAATAAATATGTTGAATTAATAATTACTGTTTATCTTATTGTGTGTACAACCACTTTTAATTACCTTTAATAGACAATTTACAAACAAAATCTCTCTTTAAATATGGATTTTGATCTGACGTTTATTCACAGACCCAATGGCAGAAACATGATGATCAAAACCAGCTGAAATATCTTTGAGTTTGTACAGGAAATCCATCTGAGTACACCCCAAATTAAGCAATAAATAAGTAAACCTCCAGTTGCTGTAATGATCCTAGATGATTTGGGGGTCTGTGGGTTTCCTGGTTTGAAGCAGTGAAAGTTGTTTTGATCACAGCAGTGTTTTCACCGCATAGTTGAACAGAAGATATATATCGTTTTGGTTAAGTGACATTGAACTTTGTTCATAATTGGCTGCCAAAACCGTGCTCTTCCCCCTCCGGGTGTATGGTGTTTCCCCCCTCAGTGGCATCTCTTTCATTACTGCGTCCCACAAACCTCACTGCAGCGGTACTTTTCCCTTGACTCTCAAACATCTGAGGCATTGTCCTGTGCTCTTTCTTTAATTAGCTCTTTTTGTCATAAATACTGTCATAGAGAAGGAGACATTTGTCCAGGTTGCTCATATTTTCTTCTGTTACTGGGCTCTGTAAAAATGTGAAAACATAAAAAATTTAACATAAATTTATGAACAGGTAAAAAAAAAGCTAATATTGCAGAGTTGTTGGTGTTAAAAATTCTCCTTTCGGTGTAGAGAGTGTGTCGTGTTTCCTCAGGGAAAGCTAGGAGGCTGTACAGTTATCTCCTGTGGTGTCATTCTGAACTATACAACCTACTACCTCAACCTGAGGAACACAGAAGTACGACGGCTCAGTAATGGCAGGTGAGCTGTAGGGATGGGCAATTATATTGTTTAGAATTACCGCAAAAATTAAAAATACACACTGTATATGAAGCATCCTGTTCATTTAGATTCAAGTGGTGGTCATGGAGCTGACAGCCATCCATTGGCATGCTGTGGCATTCTGGTATCATGGGTGCATAACATCCTGAACCCAGCATTTGTCCAACAAGCTGATATGCATGGGTGGGTCTATGTGTGGATGGGTGTTTTTGTTTTAATAGTCATAATATGTCGCTTCTTGTGCAACTTGTAGTTGTTCATGTATGTTTGCATGTTAACTTATTTCTAAGAAAAATAAATTGTAATTGAAATGGACAACAACTTCCAGTATGGTTGGAATTCTTACTTTTACAGTCTGAAGCATTTTCCACTATAAGGTCCATGAATAAATGGTGTGTTAATGTTTAAAATATGACCAAATGCAGATTTTTTGTACTGTTTAGCAGCAAAGTTGCACTATTAAATGTAGTAAAGTAGCCTTTTAAATATTTGGGTAGAGATGCACCGATCAGTATTTTCCTGGCCGATATGAATTTCGAGTTTTCCATGAGATCTGATCTGTTGATTTCAACTCACTTTTGAAGAGTGAGTGAGGAAGACGGTATCAGAAAACTGGACTTTCTCAGTGCTAAGTCTGGAAATTTACAATTTTTTAAACCAATTTAGACCAATTTCTTTTAACACATTCCAACTATATTTTGAACTGATTTGCCAACTTACTTTCACAGACACACAGGTTGAAGGAGATGGGAACAGAGAACTGCAGTTGAGAGGAGGAGGATATTTCTTAATTCCCCTTCATGTTTTGCCGACTGAAGGGGAATCCTTTTCCAAAAATCAACTAATTCCAACTTTTTTAACCAATTTTAAATATAACACAAACAAGATATCCGCTTATAAATAAATTTAATTCACACAGGGAATGAAGAAATTATGGGATCATCTGTATTTATCCGTCAGAGTATATGTCCCTAACCATCGTCTGATCATTCTTAAGCTAAACACAGGGATTTAAAGTGCATGCTTTTTTATTAATTATAGTCTAAGTTCTTAGGTTTAAAGTATTAATGGTGAATAAAATGTCTTCTGAATTTTTAGTGTTTAAGTGGCTGAATTCTGATCTTTGGCCAGTTGATCGGTGCATATCTATGGGTAACCTTTCTTTTTAGAAAAGTATTTGTTTATGTAAAGCTCTGGTAGTATGTAGCGATAGGGTTAAAATCCAAAGACACTGATGATTTTGTTAAAAACCTTTTTTATCATCATCTTATTGCCAAACCCAGTGAGCAGAACGAGTCTGTACATGTAAATTTTACAGTGCACTATGTTAGCGGACTGGGTC
Source organism: Crenichthys baileyi (assembly GCA_036173005.1). Lineage (NCBI taxonomy): Eukaryota > Metazoa > Chordata > Actinopteri > Cyprinodontiformes > Goodeidae > Crenichthys > Crenichthys baileyi. The sequence goes on from JAHHUM010000896.1 coordinate 685,692, forward strand.
ATGACACAGATCAGAGAACTGTAAGGAGACAATGTCACACCATGACACAGCCCAAGTCTTCCACTTCCACTGGGTGGGGTCACTGCACAAAGACGTCACGTGTGGGATAATTATGGCAGAGAAAACCCTGTATCCTAGGATTTAGGGTTCGTGTTGTTTCATCGCTGGAACACAAACAAAATCAGTTCCAGCAACTATAATTATTCACTAACAAAAACATGCGGCAGAGTTATTCTGTCAGTTCTGTTGTTGATTTTTCTGACAGGCGAAAGGCGAGAGCAGAATTTACCAGGAAGACACATACCTATAGATACGAGCTTGTGTAGCCAGTCAGCACAAGTTCGGATCTACGGGTTTGTGGCAACTGGCATTACCCATTTCAGTGCATGTAAGAAAGAAAAAAACAACCAAACATTCAACTGTGAAACTCGCTGTATGCTCTCGATACAACTCTTGTAACAGTGGAAGCCATAGAGAGTGAGCGAGTCTTTAAGCAGAAAAAAGCAACAAAATCATAAAAATGGTACAAATTTAATTATAGATGAAGATAAATGGTTTAAAAACAGCAAGCAGGAACAATAATATGTCTTCTTTTATATTTTTAAAGACCTGTTAAAGGTAACCAGAATATCTATGGATCTCAAAGTCCAACAGAGGCATGCTTCGAAGTTGCAGTAATGTTCATGAACAGGCCAGAGCATATGACTGTGAGGGTAATGAGGTGTTTGTGTAGCCTACTTAACCCATTCAACTGAGGTCAACATTTCTTTCTGAAATATCACCCAATACTAAAAGAAAAGTTTGTAATCTTAATATAATACCACACATAATAAATGAGTTTATGCAACAATTCTGAAATTACCTGGAAGTGAATCTAAGTGAATAAAATGTGAGGCTGCACTATGAATAAACCCCTCCATAACGAGATGAATATTACAAGTTCATATTAGAGTTATGAACTACTGCAAAAGCTGCAAAGGTAACCCTGCAGTATTTTCAATGTGTGTAAATTAAAAACAAGGAACAAAAACAATAAAACCGAAAAATAATCAAAATAAAATTGGTTGTGTACAAATGTCCTCTTTATAATAATCTGATCATATTTACGCTTTAACCTTTTCGGCTTTCACCGGAACAATACCACCGGCCATACAAAATAGTAAATAATCGTTCGGAACAAAAATAGCGAACAATATCAAAATACACACATCCTGATAATATCATCAGACACACATCATATGATGCTGATTGGAGACCACTCTGACAGAAAGACAACTAAAAGCAGTCTGAATTGCCAACATACCAGGGGACACAGGCTGGACCTGATGGTCAAATGTCCTCTAAAATCAGATGAAGTCAGGCTTGAGGAGCAGTGCAGGCCGGTGCTTTGGCGTAAATAACAAAAACCCTAAAAAACAGATAAACCATCAGTATAAATGATCTGTGATCAGCAAAGCATGAGTAGCATTCAAAAATGGGATATTCATGCACACACGTTCCAAAAATCACACACTTACAAACACGTGGTGATCCATGCACACCCTTACAGTAAGACACATAGACGGCCAAAAAACTACAGGCAACATAGCAACAATTCAGAGAAAGTAATGAGAAAAAAAACTAAATAACACCCGAAAGAGAACTGATTATATCCCCTGGTTCACTCCCTGTTACGCCCTCATAACCCGCTGTCCGGTTCCAGGTTTCCAAAGTACAAAACCTCAAATCGCTTTTGAAAAAAAGGTACGGCAAGAGAGAAATGGCAAAAGGTTGAATGCGGTAAGATGTGGATGAGCAGGAGGCGCAGCACAGGGCTGGCTACAGAGAAAGTGGAATTTGTGACCAAGCAAAGGAAAGGGTGGCGTTTTCTTTTTTTTTCTTCTCTTCTTTTTTTTTGGTGCTTCATTCTGCTTGGCTTTTTTGGATCCCAGCAGGATCCTTGGCTTCAGCTCTGTCTTTTCTTAGTGCTGCCAAAATCTGAACATATTCCTTTGTCTTAAATTCTGTTACATAAAATTAGACTGAGAGACGGGCAAAAGATATAACTGAACAGAGACAAGAGCCAAATGATCTGTCAACAAAAGTGAAGTGAAAGTTATTAAAGAAAACTCTAAAGAGGAGAGAAGATTCATAAATAAAGGAAAAAAGTCACGATGGATGCAGGTTTTTGTTTGCCGATCATTTTTTGTCCTGCAAACAGATTATTTCCAAAGTGCAACAGCCGAAACGTCTCCAAAGCTATGCCACGTAATGAGAGAGGGAGAAGGAAAGCAGCCACTTTTTCCCCTTTCCAAAATGGCTGAGGGCTGAGAGAAAGCAGCTCCGAGCAGAGAGGAAGAGAGGTGCACCCCGTCCTGCTCAGAGGAGGGCTGGGCGATTCAGCCAGCATCTCTCCCTCATTTCCCCCTCCTTATTTATGCCTCCTTTCAGAGGGAACGAATGGCGTACAACTGTGTTGTGAATCCATTAGAAACTGTACTTGGCCTACCAGCCAGGGGAGGCTACAACTGCATTAGTATATCAGCCTTTTAATAGGAATCTCCCATTTTCATGAAGATTTTTTTATTAAATCTTTTACTTTTATTATTAAATGTTGTTTAATCTGTTTATTACACTACAACCGAGAGGACGACTACATTTATATTTTATTATCCGTGTACTAGGCAAATCTAGATTTCCTTTGTGAGCCTATAGGACCAACAACACAATTTACAAATTTGAGCTTTTAATTTTTGAAATGTGTTTTCTATCTGATTCAGTAAAGTGTTCAGTAAAGTCCTAGTGTTGTATTTTTGTTGTCCTTGAACCTGAGGATAAATCACATTTATCAGAAGCACAGATTTAGCTGAATAGGGGAATCTGGTTTCTATGCCTTCTCACTGATGTCACAAGACTACAGTACATAGTGAAGAAGCTTCACTGCTGCAGTTATCTACTCTCTCGTCAGAGTATCTCAAGGCTAAAACCAGGGGCTGATTCTAATCATTGTCTGATTTATTTGCCTTGATCCCTGAAAAGTCCTTCAGATTCAACATAGTCCACCAACTGCCGCCAGCTGAATGCAATAAAAACGTCAGAGATTTTAAAAAAAAGACAGTATATCAGCTTCAAAAATCAATCTTAAAGTCCACCTTCGCATTAAAAAGTTCACTTCTTATTAAATTCAGTATAAATAAAAATACTGCACCTTTACAATCATTTTAGCGAGGTCATAATCTTTTCTTTTTTCACTTAAAAAAAAACTGACATCACAATAAGCTTCCTGGTAAAACTTCCAAATATCATTCTTTCCACATCACTTTTTGCCAATGTATTTGTGCTTCGATTAATCAGTGCACACTTAAAGCTGAAGTTTCAGAGCAGCATTCCTCACTCACTTTGCAGTTCAAGTGCCTTCACTGAAGCAGCCACTCCTCTTAAGTATCCTCAAGACAAGAAAAAGCAGAGGAGGGCGTACAGTAGTCTGATTCGCACTGACGTTTAGCCTCTGCAAAATAAGTTAACATGCAAACAGATACATGAATAATTACAAGTTGCACAAGAAGCCACATATATGGCTATTAAAACAAAAACACCCATCCACACATAGACCCACCCATGCATATCAGCTTGTTGGTGTTTATTAAATAAGGACAAAGGCTGGGTGCAGGATGTTATGCACCCATGATACCAGCATGCCACAGCATGCCAATGGGTGGCTGTCTGCTCCATGGCCACCACTTGAATCTAAATGAACAGATTTGACTTTCAGGATATTGCCAAGAACCCTGCCAGAGAAGGGCCTCTCCAGAAACAGAAGGTTGTAGAAAACAGAGTGACCAACATGGGCACAACAGCAATCCTAAACCAAGGTAACCCCTGAAAGGCACTCTCAAAGCCTGGGAAAAAGTGGAAGAGAAAGGTAGCTGCCAACAATAGGCAGAAATTATTACCTTGCTGTTTTATACATTACATTTCAAGCACTCGAGGTTCATGGACATCTTTTTAAGGGTTATTTAATGTTGACCAGTCTGAATTTATTTAGCCCAGAAAAACGTGTTGGAAATGTGACATTTTGAGAGCCCAGGTCAAAATTTAGATTTAACAAGGACACTAAAGGTCAGACATGGTGTGCCTATTTCATCCACCCCAACCATATTTAGACATGAATAGACATCTTCATCTAGACGTCTTTTCACCTTCGACTTTTTAACCGCAATTTAACATTGTTTGGTTCCAAGGCAATGTTGTCTTTTCTGTGTCTATTCAATGAAATAGACATAAAATACTGGGAGTACTGTTATTTCCGATAATTTCAGTAATGAATAAGTCCAGACCTGACAGCTATATGGACTGTTTTTATATTTTGGATTTAAAAATTGTAAGAGTATATTTTTGTCCTCTAGCCTGCTTAGTGACTGTAGCCCACTATTCAATAAGAAGGTTGTATAAAATTGCTTAATAAAGAATCATGATTCTTTTTTTTTTTATCACAAGCAAAGATGAACCAATCAATTTACCAACAATTGGTGATGGACAGATCAAATACAGAACGTTTTTTCCTCCTTATTAAATGCAGCAAAGCTAAGGACTTCCCACATATACTCCATAAAAACACAAAAACCAACAGCATGTCCTCTGATGCTCTTTCTCAGTTTGGGAAAAATGAAATAAAGGTTAGGGACATAGACTACCAGACAAAGGTTTTAGACACACTTTCTTATTTAATGGTTTTCTTTATGTTCATGACTATTTACATTGAACATAGATTAGACCCTGAAATAATGTTTTGCAACTTTTTACAGGTTTAACATGACATTTTGACTGTACATATTAATGGAAAAAATTTATTAGGGGCAAAATCTAAAAAAGAGAAAGGTTGTAATAACCTGATTGCACTGAGTGCGCACACCCTTAAACTAAAGCATTCAAAATCAACACTCTTCTTTGATTCTCTCAGCATATCTCATCTTGATTTGACACCATTTGTGACACTCGACGTTACAATATATTTAGCAAATTTGTGAAATTGTGAGAACATGTTGTCCATCATCTTCTCCAGGGCACCTCATAGATTTTATGTCCAATTTAGTTCTGGACTCAAGCTCAGCTGTTTCATTTTATAATTTTCAGCAGGTGAAGAAACATGCGTTTTGGAATTCTGGCCCAAAAATGTAAGCTAGGTTTCATCAGCGCATAACACCTTCCACAGGTTCTTTGAATATTTTGCCCTGGATGCTTTCTTTACACAACCAGAAATTGCTATAAATTCCTGCAGCTTCCTCAGTGTTTTTGTCAGCCTCTTTGCAGACTTCCTGACTAGTTTCAATCTGGTCTTTTCATCACTTTTGAAGAAATTTACAGTTTCTTTAATATCACAGGTTTTTTTTTTTCGTGTTTTTGCGTAGTATATGTTTTTTTGTGTTGTTTCATCTTGCCGTACAACAACTTGGCCCTAACTAGTGTGGTTTTAAACGTTCCATAAAACAAACTGACATTGACTATTATTCCCTAATTTCTCCAATTCCAGAGTACGGTTTTCACTGTGCTATGGTGTACACATAATCACTATGGAATTTCACTTTGGAATTTCTGAAACATTTCTGAAATTTATAGCTTTTGCTAAAGAATAGAAATTGTGTAAAAATCCTGCTAAGACAGCACAACGTTATTTCAGGTTCGTCGGACTGATGGCAGGTGTGCCACCAAGAGAACTAAATGTTGTAACTGGATCAAAACGTTGCATAAAAAAAGAAAAGAAAACCCTGTCTAAGGGTGTGCACAGTGACGCAACACAGTTAATGCTGCTTTTCTACTTTTTATATTACCTTCCCAACATATTTTGGTGGTTTTTCAGTTGAATGAGACAGAATATGTGTCCTAATTTAAATGATTTAACATGATTGTAATTTTTACATCAAGAAAATATTACAAGGCTTTGTTGCAATAGTTGAGACAATCTTGAAATACCTCCATTTTCCTTTGGATTCAAAACTACAATCTCAATCAAATCTATATCAAGAAAAGTTTGATTGGGGCAACTTGTGTTGTGTTGCCTCTTTAAGTTTCTTTCATAATTAATTTTGAAATAGTGAAAGAAGCATCAAAATACCGATTGGTTCCTGCTGTTGGAAACTTTCAAAGTTGTCTCCTAACTTACAAGAATCAGCATGAAATTAACAGCTCTGTTTGTGCATTTTCAGGTGTGGAAAGAGATGGATGTGATTCTTTGAAGCAAAATTTGTTTACGGAAGTGAAAGAAAAACTGCTTCTAGTTAGCTAACTCCCAGTAAAGGATAGGCTGCTGTACAAAGATGCAAAGGAAATAACAGAGAAAGTCTTGGTTTAGATCATTGATCTCTTATTGCTCTAGGAACAACATATACCAGTCTGTGCAGATGCTGCAGCTCCCAAGGTTATTTGTGACATTTTTAAGTTCTTGACCTTAAAGTTCAGATGACGTCTGTAATCAATCTTTGGAGACAAGTCTTTATCACATGAGAAGGAAGGTTTTGTTTTCCTTTTGCAGAAGAAAGACTAAAAGCACTCATATTCATTTACTCGAAAATTGAAAACTTTTTTTTTTCAGATTCACGTTTGCTGTTTTATTATTCTTTGTACTTCCAATAATGTATATGTACATGTAATTTTCAAAAAAAAAAAATTAGGCAGCTACTACAACCACCTATTTGTCTAGAGGTATTTGCATCATAATTACCTGATACAAAAAGATGAACAGTGAACAACTAATTGCACCCAAAACTAGAAACGCACCAATCAATCTGCCAGAAATCACAACTGGACAACTATTCCTTGTCATCATCAACAGGTCAAATACTGAAAAATTAAAATGCTTATTTTATTTTGCCTAATAAATTAAATGCATCAGAAGTAAGAACTCCCACCATTTTCTGGTTTTAAACACATCAGTCCCGAGCATCTACATTGATGTAGATCTCTTCAACTGAATGAAGTTTCATAAAGATAAGGGACATATTCTTTAGTGCAGAAAGGGGGATAATCTTGTAATTGCTTCATTTTCTGCTAAATTCTTTCTGAAATTGGTCAAAATTCGAATCAGCTGGTTAGACCTGAAAAACAAAACAGAAATCGGTACCAGCCTCGAAAAGCCTGACTGGTGCATCTCTATAATTCGGAAGATTACCACACTTTGGCAATAAATAACTTTACATAACTGTACATCAGGTTGACCTTTTGATGCAATGTCAGTTGATTATAGCCCTTTTATATTTCCTGTTCTTCATTGGCCTTAAAACATATTTCTGCATTGAATTTCTGATGAATCAACAGCTTGCTGAGAACTACTCATACAGCATCTCCCCTTGGCTGTTTTGTCTTTAAGCAATCTATTATCTGGTTTTACTTCATGTGCTGCTGTGGGTCTGTGCTCCAATTAGTACAGAACAGACTGTAGGAGTTTAATCTGGTAACCAGACCGCAATAAATCAGATACAATAAGTGAAAACGCCTTCACGTTTGTCATAGCTTTCATTGCCCCACAGATTACAGACAATATTCAGGACTGTAATGAAGTTAGGAAGTTTTTATGTTGCATCCCTTTCTTACACACCCTTTGTAACAAAAGACCATTAGTGTAGAGATTTTTGTGATAAAGATTTTTGTGCAAAGATGTCAAGAAGACGCCTAGTATTTTTCTATAACTTTCAAATAACATCTTTAAAATGCGGAAAACATTCACCACTAAAGTAACATTAAATGTATAGATACACTATATATTTTTTTACATATTAGGTAGGAGTTTGGTCTAGTTGTTCCAGAGAGTTTAAACAAATGTCCCTTATTCAGGTTAAGGGGGAAAGGGGGCAAAAAATACAATAGTACACTTAGCAAAGCAACTTCAGGGAGGCTTTCTGGCTCCTGATACTTCAATTAAAGAACCATTTCTTTCAGGAATACTCTGTACCTGCGGACAAGCTTCAGCGTTCCGGATGAGCGCAAATGGAAATGGCTGACTTCAGATGTTTGGCTCTGGTAGTGCAGAAACGAATTAGTCCACATTACAACATATTTAAACTGTTATGAGAAGAACCAGAAGTAATATTTTATACATTCACACAATCTGGATATTCCACTGGGTTCACAAATGGAACAGCAAATGTAAATGTAAAGTACAATTAGTCATTTATGAAGATTTAATGTATCTGCCTGCAGGAGACAATAATGTAAACCACAAATAAAACTGAAAACTTGATTTATTTGTTCAAAGCATGGCCAAAGTATTTTTTAAATAAAGTCAAAAAAGACGTGCAGTTATAATAAAACAAGTTTAACAGCAATTACTACTTCCACACATACATATAATTATAAAGTATAAGATTTTCTGCTTGGTTTTTATATGCCATGTGTTTTCATTAATATTGTATATCTACTGAACTTGCCTGAGATGTATATTTCAGCAGTTTGTGAGAAAGACTGTAGGTTTTATGACTGATTTTTTAACCTAATAATACCTTTAAATGTGTAAATCCTGTGTAAATAAAACAGTGCTCAGTCAGACAAGAGATCCAAATAAAGCATCATTGGAAGACCTCAGGCAGCAACTGTGTTAATTACTCAACATTTTATTATTCACACTGACTCACTACATTTTTGCATTATGCAGTTTTGATTCATTTTTATCCGTATGCCTCCTTTCACCAAACTCGTTTTTTGCTGCTCCTTGTCCCTTACTGTTCCATTCTCTCACTGGCTCCATCAAATATTCTGCTCACGCAGAACTGCGGCACCATTTCTCCAGTCCTCCCCATTAATCCACACCACAGACATCTTGGCCCACTGTCTCATCTCTCTGACAGCGTGCATACAGAAGTCTTAAAGTCTAGCCCGTTTCAGAGCCTCTTCATTTTTCTCAGGCCACAAGGCCTATTGCAGAAGATGCCTCTCACTGTATAGATAGACCGTTCTGTTCAACCATAGGCTCCCTTCCTCTAAATGCCACTCAATGGAAAACATGCAGCATCAAAGGAGAGGTCAAATCAGGATAAACGGACCTTCAAGTAGAAAATGCTTACAGGACACACAGCACATACCATAAGGTTAATTTCAATAGTGTTTGGCTGGTTTATGCACACTATGAAGACATTATTACGTTTGTTTATTAGAATTACTAAAAAGTATCTGAAACACACAGAAAATAATTTTAATCGCAAGTTTAGAAAATTTTTATCATGGCTTTATTTCACTTAAAATAATAATACTGTAAGTTATTCTGCTTGACATATTTAAGTAAATTGTATTCTTCTAAAAAAATTTCAAATGTCTTAAGTAAATGTAAATATGTCTGGACAGTACCAGAAAACAGTGTATATGAGTGAGAAACTTTCCTTTTTGGCACACTGGTCCTTTAAGCACAATGACATAGCAGGGGTAGGGCTGCATGAAGAAGAAAAAGATCTAATTACTGTATTAATTGCTTAATTTCTATTCATCTCTGGTATCCATGTGATGGTACTAATCACTTAAAGAATGCAGCCAAATTCTCTGTATTAACACATCTTCCGTGACAGGAGGGGAGGGCGTGGAGGGTGGTGGTTGGGGGGGAGGATTCACAAGGAAATGCAAAAATTTATCAGGGAATAAATAAAGCAGTTCCTTAAGCTTTGTAAAGATAGCAGCTTAATGTGGACCTCAAGGAGGGAAATCTGCGTGTTTTATGTTGATGTTTATTCCTTATATGCTGCATCCTGGCAGATGCAGAAACAATAATTTTCAGATCTTTCCTTCTGCTGGATCTTGGGTTTAACTCGTCCTTCTATCTTTCTTTATAAAATAATGATTCAAACTAGATTTTACTGAGGAGTTTAGAAATAGTCCACAGTGCCTCATCAACCACCCTCTTTTTTGGCATTTCTTTCTTTCTCTCACCCTCCACTCCTGCCGTTTCAGACCCTTATTTCCCTGCCCTCCTTCCCCTCCCTCCTGCCTTTCTCTCTCATTCATTCAGTTTAATTTTGAACTCTGCACTTGTAGACAGGCAAAGAGGGTAGCTCCATGGTTACCTGGCACTGGGCCATCTCATTACACTGCCAATTGATTCTAGCCTGCCGCCATGTCCGCTGCCCACCTCCCCCACTCCCTACAACATCTCTGCATCCCAGACTGTCTGTGGCAAAGGAGATTTCAGAACACACAGGATGGAGACAAACAGCTTTACTTCAGAACATCAAACCAACGGTCCATCCATGCACTGCTGCATACAGGAACACAAACACATAAATACAACCCTAACATGCAGAAAGAGTACGTGGAAAGATTCTTTAAAAAAACACGGGCCTAAAATAAGTGGATTACTTATAGTGGATTATAGTCACAGTAATAAAAATGATATTTATATATATACATCAAATTAAAAGTCAAAATTAAACAACATATTAAAATGCGCAAAATCATAAACTAAGCTTTACTACAGACTAAAATCATCTCATTTAACTGTATGTATATAACTAGAATAAGTTCTGGCTAAATATAAATAACCCGTCAATAAAAACAAAATTTGACACAAAACAACTTTAAGAAAAATCAGAGCATGAAGAAACAATGTCATTGTTAGAAAAAATGTCAGAAACAAGCCAATGCTGAAACCCAAATAATAACATATATTAACAAAAACAAAACTATAGTTAAACCCAAATTATTCTTACCCCTAGCAGATTTTGATTTTAAATTGTTTTTATTCAGCCAAACAATGGATGGATGGATGGATGGTTGGATGGATGGATGGATGGATGGATGGATGGATGGTTGGATGGATGGATGGATGGATGGTTGGATGGATGGATGGTTGGATGGATGGATGGTTGGATGGATGGATGGATGGTTGGATGGATGGATGGATGATGGATGGATGGATGGATGGATGGATGGATGGATAGATGGATGGATGAGGAATTAAGTCTGTAAATATTTCTTATGCAGTCCTGAAAGATACTTCAATCGAATTCCTGATTGTGTAGAGATCCTTTAAAACGCTACAACTTCCTCACTTTTCAGTCCAAGAAAATTAAACAAACAGAAAAACTGACACTGAAGTAGGGCTGAAACAATTAATCAGATTAATAGCAATTATTCAATTATTAAAACGTACCATTTGCTGAAAAAACAATCCACTCATATAAAAAAACTAGGCAAAAATTGTACAAAAACGATATATATTTTGGATTTAAGATGAAAAGCCGTCTAAACCTTCGTTAGTTACAGCCCTACATTGAATGCACAAGACACAATCAATTTCTAAGAGGGATTTTGGCAACTGCAGCTGGGTTGACTAGTGGCCTCCAGCTATGATAGTTTTGCATTTTCTAGGGTTAGCCTTATCCTTTTCTATTGTAATTTCACAACTTCCTGTGTCTTCAGCTGCTTCTAACTGAGAGAAAACTTTCACAAAAAACACATCTGGAACTGAATACAAATCCATGATCCCAGCAAAAATGGTGTCTGTAGACATAACAGAAAAGTTCTGAGTGAGAAACCATCTTCCTCAGAGGTGCCACATCCCAGAGTGTTAGATTAGTCTCAGTGACACCAGACTTATGAACCCAGGTGTAAGAACTCACCCAACAATCTCAAGTAACTGATGCTACAGACTCATCCTTTAGAAAACCAGACTTGGCAAGCAGGAAAACGACTCAAGTTTTCTAATTTTACACTGACAACTTTTCATAGCAGTTTACACAAAAATAAAATCTTGGAGTGCTCAACGCCTGAAGTACTAACTTGATTAGATTGCTGCTAAACTAGGCACATGTCTCACGTCTCATCATTTCACTTTCCCTAGAAGAATCCTAGAGACAGCAAACAAAGGGGTTGGTTCTTTTACGTTACATAAAGGATGTTTTCTTGGAGTTGCACAGAAATTGCTGATGCTCCTTCTGTCAGTGCAGATGCTGGGTTCGTGGCCTTTTACTCAAGGGGGATTTACAGGGATCAGGAGTCAAAGGGATTATGAAGCCATTATGATTTTTTCTGTGCCTTATGTACCATTACATCCATCAGCCAACCATTTACAGTCCAGTTAAAGGTATAGCAGTCATGCACTACCAGTCAAAAGTTTTAGATACACTTTGTCACTAATGGGTCTCTTTATTTTCATGACTATTTACATTGTAGATTATCACCAAAGGCAGCACAACTTTGAATGAACACACATGGGATTATGTAGTACAAATAAATGAAATAATAAACATTTTTATATTTTAGATTCTTCAAAATAGCCACACTTTGCTTTGATTACTACTTTGCTCTCTTAGCGTTCTCTCCATGAGCGTCATGAGGTGGTCAGCTGAAATGGTTTTCCAAAGAGTCTTGAAAGAACTTCCAGAGGTTCATTAAGATACGGCCAAAGTTTAATATTTCAGTACAGCAAAGGGCGGCTACTTTAGGGAATCTAAAATATAAAACATATTTAAAGTTCTTTTACAATTTTACGTTTGCTACATAATTCCATATGTGTTCATTCACAGTTTTGATGCCTTCAGTGAGAATCTACATACAACGTAAATAGTTATGAACACAAAGAAAACCATTAAATGAGAACATGTTTCTAAAACATTTGATTGGTTGTGTATATTGGTAACCTTCATACCATGTCAATATGTTTTAAAACTGCCAACATTTAACATAGTCCGCATGCATAGGTGGTATGAGGATTACAAAAAATCATCGTAAAGCATTGTGTTGTGTTAGTAACTCATATACTCTTTTAAGCTCATGAACACATAACACGTTTGTTTATTTTCATAACCAAAGTCGAGATGTATAGAGAGAACTGTTGGTGACTGGATCAGGTGATTTTCAGCTTAATCTGCCCTGCTTGGTAACAAGTACGACTGTCTTAAATGAATTCAGAGGGATGCAATAAGAAGCTATTTGAAAGGCTCTGTCAGGCTGCAAGAGACAGTGAGACTGTTTAGGGAGATAACAGGAAGGTGCTCAGTTTTATCATTTAGAGCTTCCATTTTTATGTCTGCAATGGAACATGTTGGATTGGTAAATGCTGACAGACTTTTAGAAATTTCGCAGTTTAGGAAAGAAACTACATTCTCTAAGTAATACACAGAGAGACTTTTGTTTTATCAATGCTAGCTGTGCAAACTGCTATAAAATGCTGAAGACAGATTTAAAAGTCAACGCATTAATCATCATCAATATCTTTGTCTTTGTGTTAAAATTTTAGTCATGTTAAATAATTGTACATTATAAAACCTCTGTCTCATCATCTGCCTGCAATTACACTTCATTCGTTTTGCTTAGCCTCGTAAGCAATGGAAATTTATATATTCCATAGTTCTATGTAATTTTTGTCTATTGAGATAAAAAATACTTTTAAGCATAGTCAGATTCAAAAATTTAGCAATTTTTCTAACAATAGTAAAAAAAACATCAAATTAATTTCAAATCAGTAATAATTCACAACAAATGTAATCTGTAAACACAAGACAAACAGTTCATATCCAGTTATATAAAACCCAATTCAGTCCAGTTTCAATGCAAAACAATAATATAGCCATACTCAGATCCAGTTCACTACATTCAGTCCAATTCAACACTAATGATTATCTTTATTATTTAATAGCAACTAAACATCATCAAGCAGATGATGTCCAGGGGCACATCGACATGTAGCAGAAGGAATTCCGTTACGTTATGCAATGGTTCCTTGTGGTATGGTTTCCCCAGTGTGCATAGTGGTGTCACCAGTCATCAATATTTATTCATGTACTACTCACTTAAAAAGTGGCAAAAATATAATACAACAAAAATGTCATAATGTGCTAAACTGAGGGCATGTTGTCCAAAAAACCCTTAGTACAGTCACTAACAGCGGAAAGAGAAGCTATCATGGCTTTCATGTGATTTATATGTTTCAGGCAGTATAGTGGCCTTGATTTCTTTATTTCAGTCTCCAACAATTTATAATCCATTAGCCAACAGTAACACTGGTTTAACGGAAATGAATAAAAGATCTCCACTGGCAGGGAATCAATGTTTGTCTTTATTTAAAGTACTTTACCAGTTTGTTCAGTTTACTTCTAATTCACTGCTTTAAAATGTATAATGCAGAAGTGTGAATCTTTATTATCGGTTTTCATTAATTAACCGTCATTGCCTGGTCACAATGTATGTCCGTTTGCATTCTGGCAAGCTTAATATTGGCATTGCAGAGAACAGACACACTGGAGTAAGTTGTCAACAAAGAAATCTGCACAGAGACTGCTCACTGTGAGTTCCTTTAGAAAAACCAGGGATTAAAGATGGGCCTCCCCAATCTGGGGCCTCTTTCCTGTACATGCACTCGGGTTGTTTAAGGACACAGTGAACCAAGCTACCCGATCTAGGGAAGGGGCCAGGCAGGGGGAACATTGACAGGACGGCCAAGTGGAATAAACTCTCTGAATTGTAAGAGCTCCAGCTGCTGGCTTAAAGTTAGAAGGAGCAGTGCGGGCTGGAGGAGGGAGAAGACTGGCTCATGTAAGGAGAGAGGGAGGGGTCAAATCTAATAGGAGGACAGATTTATAAAATCGGCCGACAGAAATAAAACAAAAAGCAAAGACAGAGATCAGAGTGCAAGCTCTGTTCTTCAAGGTGACTTAGAGAAGCATAGAAACAATTTAGTCACAACTCCATGTTGGGAATGTCTAAAATAAAATGAAGAAAGATATTTGTCAGTTAGAATTTTCTCAAGATAAAACTCAAGAATTTAGCCCTGAGTTCAGCAAGTTTGAGCTGGTCTACAGTGACAAACCGTCACACCTGCACTATTGGGAGACAGGGGGTGCTGCCACACAAACAGTTTGCCCAGCCCTTCTCCATTTCCCCTCCCCTTGTTACCTTTCTCTGTTTTCCTCTCCTTCTATTGCTCCCCTTACTGTGTGAGTGTGTCTAGGTCCCGCTGGAGAGGCTTTGTCTGTGAACATTGGAGCCCTGGCTGGCCAACGGGGGCCCAGTCCATGAATACCCACACTGTGAGAGTCGCCCTTTCACTTCACACCACTTTCTCTTTAGGAATGCCTGAGCAATGAGGTAAGGAAGCTCATATACACACTCTAATGGGCATACACATCCACACGAAAAGAACACACACACATTTTCTCACTTTCTACGCCTAATGCACACATGCATACACACGCAGACGTGCATTCACGTATACACCATACTTTACACACCAACTGAATGAGTAGTGCAGTAATGAAAAGCCAGTGTTTTGTGTGTGAACCCTCTCACCCAGGACTAACATCCCGAGAGCCTTTCTCCTCCATCAGTCCCTGCCAACCTCTCGCTCTAATTAAAGACCATAGAGTCCAGTAGCATTGGTCCAGCTTCCCCCAGACTGTGCCCCTTCTACAAGCATAGAGGTCCTGAGCTGAGTAGAGTCGATAAGGAATGTGAATGACTGTGGTGATTAACAGCTTCTCAGGATTTCTAATTCCTCTCTAAATAGAGTGCTTGGATGCATGACCGATGCCAGCTTTGCAGAGGCCTTATAGATAGACTTCAGTTGGCAAGAAAAAGTCTGCAGAAGTGTTACAACAGACATTTACAGCTCCAGTCTGAAGTTTACATACTGTAATCTTAGCTCTTAATGTTGCTGTTATATTGGGCTTAAAATTGCCT
Source organism: Crenichthys baileyi (assembly GCA_036173005.1). Taxonomy (NCBI): domain Eukaryota; kingdom Metazoa; phylum Chordata; class Actinopteri; order Cyprinodontiformes; family Goodeidae; genus Crenichthys; species Crenichthys baileyi. The sequence goes on from JAHHUM010000896.1 coordinate 701,322, forward strand.
TCCTTTTACTTCTGAAAAGTTTTTTATTGACAAAATGTCAAATAGGTGCATACATTGTCATCACAATCATCAGCATTCGCAATATCAATATCAAAGCATTATCTGGAATACTATTATATTTGAAGGATCAAGAACTTAATTTTGCATGCCAATATTATACTCAGAGGCCTCAAAAAAGCTTGGTTGCACAGATTCAACAAGGTGTCAGAAGCATTTGTCTGAGATTTTGGCCCATATAAACGTGACAACGGATTTGTTGGCTCCATTTCCATGAAGCAAATCGCTGGATCTGTTGACTGTAGAGACCAGTAGAATACAGTGAACTCATTGTCACGCTAAATAACCCAGTTTGAGATGATTCAAGCTTTTTGCCATGGTTAACTATCTACTACTAAGAAGTAGCTGTTAGAAAATTGGTACACCATGGTCATGAAGTTAAAGATTCCTCAGTTTGTACTAAGGAGCCCAAATTGTGGCGAGAAAATGTCCCCCATACCATTTTACTCCCACCACTAGCAGTGTGAACCATTGATATATTATCACGACCAGAGACAGAGAACCCAAATTCAGCCAAACACAAAGTGATAAGTAAAAAGGTTTATTCAGAAACTCAGGATCAGAGAGCAGAAGAGCAGCAGTCAGCTTCCAGGAACCACTGAGAACAGAGAGACTAGTTAGTGGCTGAATAAAACTCAGGATCTGCAAGGAGTTAGATAAAGCCACTAACCTTCTCAGTCTGGGGATGAGGCACAGAATCCAGAGGAGGAAGAGATACAGACAGTTAATGAGGAAGCGTCCGACAGACTGAAGTCGGATTGCCGACTGATCCAAATCCTCCGGGGAATGAGCTGAAGCTGTGGCAGGAACACAGAGAGCTGTGATTGTCCTCTTGACAATAAGTCCAGGCAGACTAGAGAGCCAGGCGGACTCAGGCTGAATAAACCAGTGGCTAGGCTGAGACGTAAATCCAGGGACAGAAACAGGGTCGAATTCCAGGGCTAGAGGCGTCAGACAAGGGGCAGGCAGAGACATAAACCAGAGGCAGAAAACAGAGTCGAAATCCAAAATCCAATCCGCCAGACAAGGAGCAGGCAAGAGGGAATAATCCGTAAGGCAAGGCAAGGTCATGGAACGAGATCATTTAGGAAGGTACGCTGCATAACTACTCACAAATGTTTTCGAAAATCTGGCACCGTCTGCCTGTCAGAGGGCTGTATATAACTGCAGCTCCACAGGTGTGTGGTATGACGGTGATTGCGCAGCAGCGCAGAAGCAGACAGGTAAAGCAGATGAGTTAATTGCATGAGTGAGAGCAGAGCAGGCAGACGGGCCAGAATCATATCAGTACCCCCTCCTCAAGGTCCGGCTCTGGTCGGACCCCGAGGCTGATCAGGATGGAGGTGATGGAACTCCCGGATGAGGGTTTTGTCCATTATGAATCGTGCAGGAATCCAGGACCTCTCCTCAGGACCATAGCCCTCCCAGTCCACCAGGTAACGTATGCCACGTCCCTGCCGTCTGGACCGGATGATGCGCCGGACAGTGTAGACCTGGGCCATCAGCAAGAAGCCGGGCGGGTGGAGGGGGCCCGGAGGTGGGCCCGAGACGGGACACCACATAGGGCTTGATCCAGGACACGTGGAAGGTAGGGTGAACTCTCATAGCACGAGGCAGACGTAAACGAACAGCCGCAGGATTGATGATCTTGGATATTGGAAAGGGTCCCACAAAACAAGGTGCCAGCTTATGGGAGTCAACCAGAAGCGGGAGGTCCTTGGTGGATAGCCAAACCTTCTGTTCCACCTTGTAGCTTGGAGCAGGGATTCTCCGACGATTTGCTGTGCGTGCCTGCACCTCCGACATTCTGATCATAGATCTGCTTGCCTTCCTCCAGATGCGCTGACATCTTAGGGCCGTGGCCTGAGCAGAAGGAACCTCAGCCTCTTTCTCCTGGACAGTGAACAAGGGTGGCTGAAAACCAAACACAACTTGGAAAGGGGATAACCCCGTGGCACTAGCCGGGAGGGCGTTGACAGCATATTCAACCCAGGGTAAATTTTGAGACCATTTGGTTGCGTCGGACTCACATAGTGTGCGAAGTTTGGTCTCCACCTCCTGGTTGGCCCTCTCCGTCTCTCCATCCGACTGTGGGTAAAATCCTGAGGACAAACTAACAGTAATCCCCAGCATGGAACAAAACTCTTTCCAGAAACGTGGCACAAACTGGGGCGCTCTGTCTGAGACAATGTCTGTGGGTATGCCATGAAGGCGAAAAACCTCACGTGCCATAATGTCTCCCATTTCCTTGGCTGAGGGCAACTTTTTGAGAGGGACTAGGTGAACCATTTTAGAAAATCTGTCGATGATGGTTAACAGAACTGTGAAACCATCCAAACCAGTGACGAAGTCCATGGCTATGTGTGACCAGGGACGATGAGGAATGGGTAGGGGATGCAAGAGTCCAGCAGGAGGGCGATGAGAAGACTTGGCTTGGGAACATTGAGTACAGGCCGTGACGTAATCTGTGACATCTTTGACAAGAGATGGCCACCAAAACTGAGTTCGGACCATCTGTAACGTCCTGCTGATACCAGCATGACAGAACAGACGTGAATTATGGCATGAATTCAGTACGAGGCGTTCCGGGACAAAACACCGGTCAGGTGGGCATGAAGTTGGGATAGGGAGGTCTTTGGTGGCATTTTTAACCTCTCCCTCCAACTCCAACATGGTGACAGAGAGTCTCACTGATTCCGGAAGAATAAACTCATCCTCCCCAGAGGTCTGTGACTCGGAGGGTTCCTGTATTCTGGACAGGGCGTCTGGTTTGCCATTTTTGACTCCAGGTCTGAAAGACAAAGAGAAGTTGAATCTTCCAAAAAATAAAGCCCACCTTGCCTGCCTGGGATTAAGGCGCTTTGCTGATCTCAGGTACTCCAGGTTCTTATGATCTGTCCATACAAGAAACGGTTCCTTAGCCCCCTCTAGCCAATGCCTCCACTCCTCCAGAGCCAACTTGACTGCCAACAGTTCTCGGTCCCCCACATCATAATTGCGCTCTGCTTGGGACAAAGTCCTAGAAAAGAAGGCACATGGGTGAATACGGCCATCAGAATTTCTTTGGCTTAGGACAGCTCCAACCCCTGTGTTTGAGGCGTCAACCTCCACAAAAACTGTTTATTGGGTTAGGGGACCGTAGAACAGGAGCAGAGTAAATAATCCTTTAAGCTTGACAAAAGCTCTTTCAGCCGTCTCATTCCAAACAAACCTTGTCTTGGATGATGTGAGAGCATTAAGAGGGGCTGCAACGAGGCTATAGTTCCTGATGAACCCTCTGTAAAAATGAGCAAACCCCAGAAACCTTTGAAGCTGTTTGCGGTCGGTAGGAGAAGGCCATTCCAAGACTGCCTTGACTTTGGAGGGGTCCACTATAACTTGGTCTGGAGAAATGATGAATCCAAGGAATGAAGTGATAGTGGTGTGAAACTCACACTTTTCAGCTTTGACAAACAGATGATTTTGAAGAAGACGGAGGAGGACAGCCCGGACATGATTTCTGTGGGGTTTTCCAGATCCTGAGAATAAATCAGAATGTCATCAAGGTATACAAAAAAAAAACTGTCCAACCATATCCCCTCAGGAAATCATTCACCAATGCCTGAAAAACTGCAGGGGCATTGGTTAAACCAAAAGGCATTACAAGGTACTCATAGTGACCAGTAGGAGTGTTAAATGCCGTCTTCCATTCATCCCCGTCCTTGATACGAACAAGATGGTAAGTGTTTCTCAAATCCAATTTAGAGAAGATCTTGGCGCCCTGAATCTGGTCGAAAGCAGTGTTCATAAGTGGTAGAGGGTATCGGTTCTTGACGGTGATGTCATTTAAACCCCTGTAGTCGATACATGGTCTCAATGAACCCTCCTTCTTTTCCACAAAGAAGAAGCCTACCCCTGCTGGAGAAGAAGAAGGCCTAATAATACCAGCTTTTATTGACTCATCAACATACTTCCTCATGGCTTGGTTCTCTGGTTCTGACAATGAATACAATCGACCCCTAGGGGGAGAAGTGCCTGGTAGGAGCTCAATGGCACAGTCATAGGGTCTATGAGGTGGAAGTGCCGTAGCCCTGGACTTGTTGAATACCTCCTTAAGCGCATGATATTCGGAGAGGACCTTAGACAGATCAGGATATGTCTCCTCAATGTCATTCTCCAGAATATTATCTGTAGAGGCAGAAGACAGGCAAGTGGCCGAGCAGGACTTAGCCCAGCCCAAAATCTCTTTGGCTTGCCAGTCAATATGGGGGTTGTGCTTTTGTAACCAGGAGGCCCCTAAAACAATGGGTAGTTTAGGAGAGTTGATGATCCTGAATGTGACCTCGTCCTGATGATTGCCCCCCAGTGTGAGTTTTATTACCTCCGTCTTGTAGTATGAACTGTTGATACTATGACCATCCAAAGCCAGGACATTACGGGTGTCAGACGTGGGAAGGAGCTTGATGTCATGGTCCCTGGCGAACAACTCATCCATAAACTCCGTGTCCGCCCCTGAGTCAATGAATACTGACACCTGATGAGAAGTGGAAGACACTTGAATAGTTGCAGGAAATGAGCATGAGGAGACAGACAGTTGACTTCGGCTCAGTAGAGTTCTCCTCCCCTCTACTGAGCCTGGGCTTTTAACAGACACTTGAATGCAACATGACCCTGTCCACCACAATAAAAACACAAGTTATTCTTCCTTCGTCGATCTCGCTCCCCCGCAGAAATCTTTGAACGACCCAACTGCATGGGCTCCGGGTCACAACAGTGATCAGAAGGGGGTGGAAGACCCTTGGGTTCTAGGTGGGGAACAGGACTGTGAGCTGAAGGGGAATGAACCCGTCTATGAAGCCTCTCCCTCCTCCTTTCTGTGAGCCGCAAATCTATGCGGGTTGCCAGGTCCTCAAGTTGGTGAAGGGAGGCAGGGTAGTCCCGGGTAGCCAGTTCATCCTTGATGTTCTCATTCAGACCTTGCATGAAAGCATCCATTTTAGCATGCTCATTCCAAAGGCTGTCTGCTGCCAGTAAATGAAAGTCAATGATATAAGATGTAACACTTCTCTCTCCCTGTTTAATGGAGAGTAAACCTCTGGCAGCTTCACGACTAGAAAGAACTGGATCAAAAACCCTGATGAGCTCCTTGGAGAATGCAGAATAAGAAGCACACGTGATCAAACTATTTTGCCACTCAGCAGTCCCCCATTGCTTAGCCTTTCCAGAGAGCAGGGAAATAACAAACGCCACCTTAGAGCGCTCATAAGGGAACGAAGAAGGCTGAAGCTCAAATTAATCTCACATTGAGTAAGAAAAGCACGGCACTGGTCAGGATCTCCCCCCAAACAGCTCAGGAGGCGTGAGTCTAGGTTCTCTTACCACAGCGGAAAGATCAGGAACTCTGGGGGAAACAGGCTGTGAGGACGCTGGCGTGGAAGCAGGAGTCATGGATCGCAGCATAGAAATCATTTCCCCCAAGCCGGAATTAAGACGGGCAATAGAGTGATCAACATTATTGCGCCACTGCTGTGCTGGCGATGGGTCCATCTTTTGGCCAGATTTTACTATCACGACCAGAGACAGAGAACCCAAATTCAGCCAAACACAAAGTGATAAGTAAAAAGGTTTATTCAGAAACTCAGGATCAGAGAGCAGAAGAGCAGCAGGGCAGCTTCCAGGAACCACTGAGAACAGAGAGACTAGTTAGTGGCCTGAATAAAAACTCAGGATCTGCAAGGAGTTAGATAAAGCCACTAACCTTCTCAGTCTGGGGATGAGGCACAGAATCCAGAGGAGGAAGAGATCCAGACAGTTAATGAGGAAGCGTCCAACAGACTGAAGTCGGATTGCCGACTGATCCAAATCCTCCGGGGAACAAGCTGAAGCTGTGACAGGAACACAGAGAGCTGTGATTGTCCTCTTGACAATAAGTCCAGGCAGACTAGAGAGCCAGGCGGACTCAGGCTGAATAAACCAGTGGCTAGGCTGAGACGTAAATCCAGGGACAGAAACAGGGTCGAATTCCAGGGCAAGGTCATGGAACGAGATCAGTCAGGAAGGTACGCTGCATAACTACTCACAAATGTTTTCGAAAATCTGGCAGCGTCTGCCTGTCAGAGGGCTGTATATAACTGCAGCTCCACAGGTGTGTGGCATGACGGTGATTGCGCAGCAGCGCAGCAGCAGACAGGTGAAGCAGATGAGTTAATTGCATGAGTGAGAGCAGAGCAGGCAGACGGGCCAGAATCATAACATATATGACAGGATGAATCCATGCTTTCAAGTTGCTTGAAATTCTGAACCTACCATCTGACTCTTGCAGGTCAAACTTGAGCAGGGAAAGTTTTTTTCCAATCTGTTACTGACTAATTTTGGAAAGCCTGTATGAATTCTAGCCTCAGTTTCCTGTTGTTACACAATAAATGGACTTTCCAGTCATACCAACCACTCAAAGGGCTTTACACTAGAGCCACATTAACCCAATTGCGCTAACAAATGCTCACATTCATACAATGATATGCAGATCGGTAGGCAACTTGAGGTTAATTGCCTTGTCCAGGGGGACATTGACATGTAGCAGAAGGAAGCGGGAATTGAAACTGTCTCTCCAAACATTTACTCCTCATTCAGTATTTTCTCTTCCTTGGACCATTCTCTGTACACCAGAGAGATGGTTGTGTGTAAAAATCCCAGTAGATCAGCAGTTTCTAAGTCACTCAGACCAGCTCAACTGGCATCAACAACCATGCCACACTCAAAGTCAGTTAAATCTAATTTCTTTGACATCCCGATGTTTGAACTCTGGCAAGTTACCTACATTAAATCTATATTTCTTAAATGTGTTTTGTTGCTGCCATGTGATTGGCGAATTTGCTGTTTGTGTTAACAAGCAATTGAACCGGTGTACCTAAAAAAAATGGTCAGTAAGTGTATATTCAGAGTGTTGTATGGAGTCTCACTTCATTAAATGTCCACATTCAGTAGCTCAAAGTACCTAAGATGCTAAGAGAGTGCTTCAAAAGCATAACAATAAAAAAGTGGATTTATCAAAAGGAGAAATTTTGAAAATGTTGTAATTTTATCATTTGCTAATATTGTGTTGCTCTGACACAGCATAATATAAAGGTCAAGAAGTGCAACTGTACATGTATAAAAATGCATACAAACTTTGCATGTTACATCTACTGAAACAAGCTTAAAAAGAAGACAGATCATTTTATTTATTTTGCAAGTTATGTGCAAAGAAACACTCATTGCTAGCTATAGCAAAATAGATAATTGGACACATCTCAGCTATGATAACTAACGATTGTGGATATTTGGGTAAAATCTATATCGACAATAACAAGCATAATGCAAAGACAGTGTACTCAACTCATACATTCAGTGTAAAGCTCTAAGACTGTCTTTCCAATATAGTAAAGAATGACCAATGGATTTTCATGCATACTTGAGAATGGCACTCGTTTGTCTCACTGAGGTAGAATTGTCAGGATTAAATCCTTTAATAAAATAAAACATTTAACAGAGACTTTTTTTTTTACTTTTTAAGTAGTTTGACTTTTAGGGACAAATACCATTGAAACCTCACAATGAAATTATGCATAAATCTTTACTCCACTGTCTCTATGAAAGTTTTACACTGAAATTACACAGAAATTGATGGTTCCAATTGAATACGGTAAAATGTTACATATTGACACTAGGCAACAATGATGATTATTTTTTTTTATCTAAGGCATTAAAAAACTAAACTTGTACCAGATCATTTGGGAATGTTTTTAAAATTGCATGGAACATTTCTGTATTTTCTTTTCTAAATTTCGAGGCAACATAGCAAGTAAAGTTATAATCAGTTTAAAATGGTACAAAATTTATGAACTAGATTAAAGGCCATAAGCTTATTGCAATTGGGAACTGGTGAGGTTCGATGACAGAAGAAAGCTATATCTCGTGAATGGCTTTTTAAGAAACAAGAAATGTGTTTAACAAAGGGATAATTCTAAGGCCAGAAACACCTTTTCTTGCAGCTGGTATGTTGTTTTAAGCAAAGACCCTAATGGTCAACCAGCAGGAGAGACAACGTATGCCAAACGCAGAGATTGAATGTCTCTGTGAGTCAGTCAAAAAGAATGTTTTGACGATTACACAAAAACTTGTTGCCATTATTGTTTTCTCCTAGTTATGGGAGAAAACAATTATGGCAATTTGGGTAAGTATATAATCCTAACAAAAACATAGTCACAACATCGTAATTGCAGTCAAAACTATAATTATCAATTGCACCATCTCTTAGAATATTACTATCTTGTATAATGTGACAATCTAATTATACCGTTAATCAAGATGAGCAAAACTCTTGAAGTAGCTATGAGGGCACAGCCTAAGTGCAGAGTCTAGTGCAAGAAACAATAAAGACTCAAGGTGTTTCAAAGGGACAACTTCAGTCAAAGGGAAAACAAATCAATATTTTAATGTCTGAAATACACATGTTCTGCATTTGCTGATGAATAAAAAATAACTTCTGATGATAGTTGATTGTGTTGCAGATGAGGAGATACTTGTATATACTGTATAAAACAACACAACGTAACATTCATTCATCCATTCATTTTCTGCACCTGCCTTTTCCTGCTTAGGATCACTCTGAGACAAAGCACAGAAGAAACCCCTTAATGGATCATCAGTCACAGGGACAACAGAGTGCAAGACAAGTCAACATCCACACAAGCACTTGCTCCTAATGCTTTTAGACTAGGGGAGGATGCGGGGCTGTTAAGCTGTTCTAAAAATGTACTCGTACTCATACTTGTCGTCTTCTGCATCATCTGGGACCAGGTTGCGAGGGCAGCAGACTCAGTAGAGATCCTCTGACACCTCCTCCAGCTCCTCTGGGGGGAGCCCAAGGAGTTCCCAGGCCAGCCGAGAGACAGTCCCTCCAGCATGTCCTGGGCCATCCCCTGGGCTCCTCCCGGTGGGACATGCCTAGAACACCTCTCGAGGGAGGCGTCCAGGAGGCATCCGATACAGATATCCGAGTCACCTGAACTGACTCCTCTTGATGTGGAGGAGCAGTGGCTCTACTCCGAACTTCTCCCAGTTGGCTGAGCTACTCACCCTATCTCTAAGGGAGTGCCCGGCCACCCTACGGAGGAAGCCCATTTCAGCCGCTTGTATCCGGGATCTCGTTCTTTTGGTCATGACCTAAAATTCATGCCCATAGGTGAGGGTAGGAACGTAGACCGACCAGTAAATCAAGAGCTTCGCTTCTTGGCTCAGCTCTCTTTTCACCACTATGGACCGGCACAGTGTCCCCATTACTGCGGCAGCCGCACCGATCCGTCTGTCGATCCCCCGCTCCATTCTCCCCTCACTCGTGAAAAAGACCCCGAGATACTTGAACTCCTCCACTTGAGGCAGGAACTCCCCTCCAACCTGAAGAGGGCAAGCCACCCTTTTCGAGAACCATGGCCTCAGACTTGGAGGAGCTCATCCTCATCCCGGCCACTTCACACTGGTCCCCAAACCAGAACCTCTCCGACCTTTGGCTGCACCTAGAAATCCTGTCCATATAAGTTATGAACAGGGCCGGTGACAAGGGCAGCCCTGCCAGAGTCCAAAATGCACTGAGAACAGGTCCGACTTAGTGCCGGCAATGTGGACCACACTCCTGCTCCGCTTGTACAGAGACCAGATGGCCCCTAATAAAGGGCCCCCGACCCCGTACTCCAGGAGCACCCCCCATTTCTAAAATGTTTCTCATTTATTATGACAGTATCTATGCAATATACACATTAAACACCCATCTGTGGAACTGGGTGTGACAAAGACGTAGTACAAGACCAAATGATTCATACTTCAGAGTAGAACCCCTCCCCTTTGATGACATTCGGATAAGCAAATCCAGATCCTTTGAGTAAAAACCTTCTTTTAGAAACCAATGATGTCACAGATGCTGCAGACTCGTACTTTCTGCAGTCTGCGGTCATGCCAGTCCCTTCTGACAAATTGCTATTTTTCGTTTGGACTCAGGAAACTGCGTCAGTAACTCATTTCAATAAATGATTAGGGGAGCACACTACTTTGGAAAATACCAAAATGATGTGGACATTGCCAGACTGTTACACATGTCTGAGGAGAAGGAGGGAGGCAGGGAAGAACCAATGATTTAAATCTGTTATATTGGAGCAATTGGTCTGAAAAAGTTAGTCAGACATAGACAGTAAACAAATAGCAGTTAACAATGGGCCAATTCAAGACAATATCAGAGCAACATGAGGATAAATAATAAACCCTAATATCAACCTAAATGTTGTGGAAAAAAGCAATTTAGTGATTCAGTTTCTCCAACTGTAAAGCATAGTAAACTCAAAACGTAGTGCAATTCTTTTCCAAACTAGTCTATTTTAATATTATTATATTTGCTTAATGACTGTGTGAACCATAGATATTGAAAATTTGACATGACATCGCAATCCATTGTATGTTTTTATATTTTAGTATAATAGTATACATTCTTTATAGTAATTATTATTATTCTTAATCTTATTATTATTATTATTATTAGGGGCTGCATGGGGTCGCATTTGATTGCACGGTTGCCTTTCAGCAAGAGGGTTCTGGGTTCAAAACCCGGCCTGGGGTCTTTCTGCATGGAGTTTGCATGTTCTCCTCATAAATGTGTTGGTGTTCTCCATGTACTACGGTTTCGTCGCAAAATCCAAATACATGACTGTTGGGTCAACTGGTCTGGTAAGTTGCCCTTAGGTCTGAGTGTGTGTGTGCATGGTTGTTTGCCCTGTGTGTCTCTGTGTTACCCTGTAATGAACTGCTGACCTCTCCAGGGTGTACTCCGCCTCCTGCCCAATGACCGCTGGAGATAGGCACCAGCTCCCCCACAGCCCTGCATGGAACAGCAGGTATAGACAATGGATTGATGGATTATTATTATTATTATTATAGGTCAGAGGCTGTGCATAGGCTCTTGTAGCTGCCTGTCTCTCTACTTGCAATGTTCCAACTGTTTCTTACTGCCTTTTTGTGAATTTTATTTTGCTAAATTAAAATAGAAAAGAATTGGCTTCAATAAACAGATTAAATACATGTGGAATGATGACTGACTAGAGTGCTGGTTGTAAGTTTATAACATGGCATTGAAAAGGTGTGTTAACAGAGAAAATAAACTTACAGTAACAGTAAATATTACTAAAATAAAGTGCATAAATGCTACTTGCTACTATTTTAAACCAGGAGAACAGATTGTGGGCAAGTCAGTTTTGTAAATATTACCTACTGAATATGATAAACCAATATGTCTGTAGAAAAAAACCCTTATCTGAGTACTTTAGTTTTCCTTTTAGTCACACACTAACACAGATTCCCAAATATTCAAACTTTTAAAAGTGGCCAAATCATTTCCTCTGCTATTTTTTATGCATTTGTCATTCGTGGCTGTCTGACAGATTTTCCCTCCCAGGATCACCATGTCAGTGAAGCTATCAGGAGAAGCTGTGAACATAATTCATTCATGATGAATATTTTCCACCATGTGGCAAACATAACATTACATTATCTTTCTTGCACTGTTGAAGATCAAGCTGGGCTTACAATACACATGCAGGGCTGAATGATGCAAACAATACTGTGACAATGGACAACATTAAGGTCCAGCACTCTTTAACAGTCTTACAGCAGTGGCAGATGCTGGTCTTTCAAGGAGGGGAAGCTCAATTTCAAGATCGCTGATTCGCTTATTCGCTGATTCGCTCATTTCACTGTCAATCAAAAAGGGATTCAGTCTCAGACAGATCATCCAAGCATCATGCAGAAGCTGAGCGTCTGGGCCAGCCGAGGCCAGTCCACTGCCCAATAGACCCCCAGAGACGCTGAGCGTCCGATGGGCGGGACAAAGCCCAGCATTTATTCAATGACTCGTCTCGTTTTGCTGCAGCCAAGGCTGCCCCATAGACCCCCAGAGACGCTGAGCACCGCTCCTAAAATTGGCGGGACAAAGCCCAGCATTTTTGCTTTGCTATTGAACTCACTGTTTAAAGCACTATGAAGCTGCGAAAATGAGTGAGAGGAAAGCTGCGTCATTACCAGTGATAAGAAGCTGATTCTGAACAAAAGTTGAGCGCGTTGTAGTGCATATTTAGTCAATGACATGTACACACAACAGTATATATTTGATCACTTATTTTTTGACATTTTAGGGGAAGCTGAGCTTCCCTTGCAGTCTTAGAGCAATCGCCACTGTCTTACAGTACAGACACGTAATAGTCCATGAATGTACAACACAAAGTACAAGTAAAAGTGTTTTCTTACAGACCCACTTGAAGTGGAAACTGGTCTGGGGGCCTTTTTTGTCTTATCTGGACTCATTAACACTGTAATTCCATTATTTGTCAATGGGCTTATTGTAAATAATGCTGCAACCCTCTCTGAAGGTTGTTGTATTGACTTTTTGCTTGTTAGTTTAGTGTCTTTTTTGTGTTCACTGTGCAGATCTGATCACACATGAATGGGTAGGTATGAATGGCGTATGATTCAGTATGTGGGGGTAGGAATGTAGTGGAGAGGTTGTGAACGTTTTTTTTCATTTGTCTGTTTATTTGTATAATTGAGAAATTAAAAAAAAAAACGAAACTGTGAAAATGGATAACAATGAGTTTGGGCACTCTTTAACAGTCTTACAGACACATAATAGTCCATGAATGTACAAAACAAAGTACAAGTAATTACTTACAGACCCACTTGAATGGCCTTAAATGTAGTTTAACACATTTTCATGTAATTCACTTGCACCACATAATTGTGCAATAGTTGACAGAAAATTATACCTAAATATAAATGTTTGTTTTATAAATAAAAATCTGAAGTGTTCTGCATTTATATTCAGTATCTTTACTAATAACCCTAAATAAAATCCAGTACAAGTACTTGCCTTTACAGCTCATGTAATTTGTGAAATGAGTCAACCTTTTAATTTAATCTCAGTAAAAATCCAGCTGTTCTGTGAAAACCTTTAATTTGTTAGAGAACATGAGTGAACAAATACCATCGAAAACCCCAAGGAACACATGAGACAGGCCAGGGATAAAGTTGTGGAGAATTTAATGAATGGTTAGGTTATAAAACAGTATCGCAAGCTTTGAGTATCTCACAGAAATATTATCAGATTACCCACCACGAAAACCCATGGTAACCATGGAGGAGTTCCAGAGATTCAAAGCTCAGGTGGGAGAATCTGTTGACAAGACAACTATTGTTGGTGCACTCCATAAACCTGGCTTCTCTGGAAGAGAGCAAAAAAGAGAGCCATTTCTGAAAGCAATCCTTAAGAAATACCTCTTTCTGTTTGCCACAAGCCACGACTAAAGACTAGTAAATGTGTGGAAGAAGGTGCTCTGGTCAGATGACATAAAAATCAAACTGTTTGGCCTATATGTCAAATGCTATATGTGGCAGAAAACTAATATTGCACATAACCCTGAACACACCATCACTTGGGCTGCTGTGCATGAATTGATTGTAGAGCGTGCAACTCATATATGGAGGCCATCCCTTGTTTGAGTCCCGATCTATGCTGCATGTCTTCCCCCTCTCTTCACCCCACTTCCTGCCTGCTACTTTGAAAAAATTACATAAATAAAGGCCACTAATGCCGCAAAAAAATACTCCATCCTTACAATAAATATGGTGGTGGGAGCATCTATTGTGGGGATGCCTTCTCTTAGCAGGGTCAGCAAAGAGGGCTAGAGTTGATGAGAAAATGGATGGAGCTAAATACAGAGCAATACTAGAACTTGAGACCTTAAACATACCGCAAGAGATTCAAAGGAATAATTTAAATTGAAACATATTTATGTTTTAGAATGGTCCAGTTAAAGTCCAGACCTAAATCCAAATGAAGAATCTGTGGCAGAACATGAAAATTAATTGAACTCCCTTATCTTATTTTTGCAAATCACTGTAAATTTGGGTAATTATAGTCCCAAAGATTTACATTTTTTTAGAGGGACAATCCCCCCTGATTACATTCAGTGACCCATACTAAATGAGTGTTGTATTGTGCTGTATTGTACTCCAACTACAGGTCAGCAGTTCAGAAACATGTGATAACACTCCGTTTCTATAGAATGACTCATTCAGTTAAGAAAAAAAACACTTTGATGGGTGTGTTTTTCCAACAACACGAGACATGATTTAGAACAGCGGGAACCCATTACGAGGGCACAAAAGTCCCAAACTTCACTGACCGAATAAATCGAGTGTGTTCATGCTTACCACACTGCAGTATGTAGACACTGGTACAGGAACCTTCTGTAGTTTCCTGTGTCATTGTGTTTGCCTTATGACTCAGTTGCACTTTCACTTGAAGTGAATTAAAGAAACAAACTGGTCAGTCAACCCCATTTCCAGGACACTGGACACAGGCTGATTCATATTCTTTTCCAAACACACAAGTTCAAATCAGCCGGACATGGTCAGTTTCTGACAGAGTTGGGCGGGCATTCTTTCACGGACACTGGCATACAAAACCTTTAGCTGTTGTCCATTTTCTTTGTGTTATAGTAAATTTATAAGATATCCCAAAAAACTGCATTGAAAGATGAAACATGTCGGTCAACATTTTAGTAAGATTAGTAATACTTTTTAATCTGCAATAAAAAATAAATAAATAAATAAATAAAAAAGATGGAAAGGGAAATTACAAGACATTCAGACCACAAGAGAGCTCAGCTAATATCCAAGGTTTTGGATTTGAATCAGCTTGTTACTGCTATGGTTTGTTAAAGCATAATGCTAAAGATGGAAGATGCTACTCATTTCAGTGATTTACAAAAGCCAAATTTCTTTACAATTTACGTGCAAAAATCACGTGCAAATGGTTCCTCCAATGTAGCCAATCACGGCTAAATTCTAACAATAAGAAAATAACATTTGGAATTATATGAATTTTAAAGATTTTTCTACACAGCACTTGAAACCAAAAGAAATGAACAGACATTTGAAGGTCAGGTTATGGGATGGAAACAAGACGGCAAATAAGATGGCTCGCAGGATTTCTACAGCACAATCCAAAAACATTAATTCACTGGAAATGTATCCCGACGAAGTAAAATAAGCTACAATGGACTAACAACAGGACAAGACTATTTTTCAAGTATTTTTCTACAAAAGAAAAACTCCATATTCATTTAATATGGGCTTAAACCTTTATAATTTATTCAGGTAGATTAGAACACTCCCCAATCAATAATGTATGACCTTAAAACTAGCAAGTAAACAGCCTGACCTAAACAATATCTAAAATTCATGTCAAGGTCAGTGAAACTGCTTTTCTTATAAGACCATTCAACATTTAGACAGACCTAAAAGCTATAACATGCCCTAAAGATGAATTCAGTTGTCTAACCTAATAGAGATGCACTGGTCAAGCTTTTACAGGCCACTACTAACTTCTGTTTTTTTTATCTTGTTTTTTAATTGATTCTTTGTTTTATTGATTTATTAGATTTTTTCAGATTCCAATGTTGACTAATACACATACAACACAAGCTAATTTTGAGAGTCTTTGTTCAAATCCGATAATCTCCATTTATGCAACAAAGAGTTCATCCCAACGTTGATGTTTGTCTAAATTCAGAACAGCAGGCTTGAGTCTTCAGGAGTTTCCAGTTCAGATGTATTTAAGGAACAGGACTAAAAAAACTGTATTTGGGCTGTTAAGCACCAGTGAGACGTGTTCAAGAAAAATCTGACTTGATTCCAAACACTGGCCGACTGGTGCATCACTACATACAAATACATGATAATGCACTGAAAAAAAAAATCACTTTACACCACCACAGGGGTCATAATCTCAAGGAGTGAGATTGTGAAAAGGGAAAAGATGCAAGCTGTGGTCAGAGCAACAATGATCCGCTATTGTTTGTTAAAGCAGCTCTAACTAACCCGCACAGTAACTTGCCCTGTTATATACTCAAACTTAATCAAAGCGAAATCATAAACGGTTAGTATAACTTTTCATTTGCAGCACTACATTGCTGTAATATTTTCTGGGAGAAGAGCTTGGTAACAGCAAAAGGAAATTCAGTTAAAATTGATGGATGAGACGGGTAAGAATAGTGAGAATGTTCTGATGGACCCTCCAGTTTAATTTCGGATAGCGACACACATTGAAATGAAACGAAAAACCCAGGATTGTTGATATAACTGTTGTGACATTTTAGAGCAAAAAAAGCAGAGATCGTTGTACCATGGCGGATATGCTTGCAGGTGTTTAAACAATATGCTCATTACAAGCAAATGTCTGTATGTCAGTATGATGATTCACTTCTCATAATCAGAAGGCTAGTGTAGGTTTACCTGATTTCTGTAAACAGAACGTATAAGCCCAGAGTTTTAACTGGTCTTTACCAGGTTGAAATAAAATTTAAATCTTACATCAAGTACACAAAAGCCTAACCAGGGATTCTAGATCATCTTTATTCATTGAAAATCAACAAAATAGAAAATTTTGCAAAACAAACTATATATGTAGGAAGTTCGTAAACCCCTAAAATGTAACAAGCTCATTATTTTTCTGTGTACAGATAGATCATCCTGGCAGTGTAAACGTTCTGTGACTGTTAAATGTGCACTTTGATATTCACTCATTTAGAGAAGAACTACAAATATGGTTCCACCGGGTTACAAAAATATAGCTCCTTGACACTATAATAGTTAAACATGCTCTTTGTTCAGTTATTTGTATTATTGTTATTATTATTATTATTTTTAAGTCATAAAAATTAGCTTCAGTGTCTTTCATATTAATCAATCATATAAAATATTTTTGCACAGATGAAAGAGAGAAACAATGAATATTGAATATATTCTTTTGTGCCTCAGACAATGAAGTTTGTCTGAGGCACAAAAGAAAAATTTGGACTTATAAAGCTTATTTATCCATTTTTCTTTTTTGGTCTGCTGTTGTGCATTGAAGATGACTTGTTTATAATACCTAAAAAACCTTATCTTCAGAAGTAAAGACTCTTCATGCATCTGTTGCAGTCATAGTGTATAGTTTTATGCCAAGTAAATCCTAGGCTGAGTCTGACTCTAAATGGGCTAAAGATGAATCTGTTTAACAAGGCATCTGTGGTAGTAACATGGCCATGGAAATATTAAACTTTAAAGAGGATTTATAATGTTTATCTATTTAAATGAAGTATTTCTCAAGCAGCCCCAAAACTTTAGGATTCTTATAACTTAAATTCAGTCTTGCAATATTGACCTCTGATCACAGATCTAAAAGATTTGTTGATATAAATCTTTAAAAAAAAAAGATGAACAACAATCATTGCAGGTTGTAACCTTGATTCAGTTCCCTGTCACATAAACGTGCAGTAAATATCAACTTGTTTCAGGAATAATACCACGATGGGAATCGGCAACATGTCCAGTAAAGTGCTTGTGAATATAGAGGTCTGGTTTCTGAGACTTGACATCTCTTTTTAAGACCGGACCACCAAGCTGTGTCCGACAAGGAAAGAGGTTCTGATCGGCTGTGACCGAGCTGACAGACTATAAGCTGATTAGCCATATCCTTCCTCTGCTGATTCTTTAAGAACTGACAGAGGCTGAGTTATGAGTGGTGTACAATAACAACGAGGCACTCCACATTTCTGAGGCGGTAAATGCACTTTTCAAACCTAATGAGATTCACCAGACTATGTTGTGTTCCTTTCCTGAGCAAAATGTACTGATTAGAATGAGCTTAGTCATTCACATTCATGTGATATCGTTTGTCTACTTTAGATTATTGATAAGCTAAGAAAATTATATCAAAAATTAAAAGGGAAGAGTGACTTAGTGAAAAACCTGTTGTTTTTTTTAAACATGGACCAAATTTTCCCTGTGGTATTTCCCTTTCTTTGTTCCTTTTACATCTGTGAAGGGAAAAACCTGTAGCTTCACAGGAATGTCAGACATCCTCTAAATCTCCATTGACAGTAGTAATAAAGAAGCAAAGTTAAAGCACTGGACATCTGCATGTATCAGAATTAAAATATTAAGACTGAATAACTAAATTTGTTAAAATTTAGGAATTAACTTATTTCATATATAACTAGACTTGAATTAATTTCCTATTTCAAATTTTGACACATACAAGTACTAGAGCTCTGATACACATTTTGAATAAATTCTTATTGTTCTTCCGTCTGGCTTTTTTACTGCTGCTGCTTTCTTTGCTGCAGTGCTCTGTGATTGGTTGAATCCATGTGTCAAGCACTGTCAGGATAAGGAGTCTTATTGGCTGGTAATTCAACCCCACTCCACATCCTACCAACCACACACCTCCCCAGGGCAAGGCGTAAATGAGCAGGCAGAGGGATGAGTGGCTCAGGTGGAGTTTCGCTTCTAAAGAGAGGGGAAGAAGCACTCTTCATCGCTCCAGGTAACACAGCACTAGCATGAGGACAGTGGAGCAACTACAGACACAGATCAATTTCTTGGCACCGATGGTTAAAAATAACGTTTAAAAAGCTTTTGAAAATATTAAACTCACACTGCAAATTTTATTAAAATAAAACTTTGAGTACTTGTATAATAAATCACATGCAAAGAAATGACTTGTGCAGAATCACTGGTGCCAGAACTGTTGCCACCCTTAGCAAACCATTTAAAGCAAATAAAAAATGAGTATAAATGTGATGGGAAACACAGAAACCCATTTCTTTTATCCTCTACCCACTAGGCTGGACTAGGCTCATATTTATGTTGTCACCAGGCACAGTGAGCAGGTCACTGCTGAATATTTTTCCTAACCTGTGAAAAGCAGTGTCTTTGAGTCACTGACTCTTCATAACAACCACGCTACGCTATCTTCATTCCAACTGGTTGTTTGGGAGGCATGCCAAAAAAAGGCTTTTTTTATCCTACCAGCAACAACAACTCTCCAGACAGAGCATTTTTTGCAACAGACACACCAGGTGGGTTTGGCAAGATACAAACAATGAATGTGTTGCAAAACACCTCTCTGTGAAGTAATGCTGTGGGCCTTTTGTATTTTCACAGGCCCTGGGAGCCTTATTAGAAGGCATGTAATTCAGCTCTGAAATACCTGAAAATTTTAAATAAAACTCTGATGGACTCTTAACAGTAAACTGATACGGGCTCTAATTGGGTCTTACAGCAAGGTAATGATCCAAAACATAGGGATGGGGAATGTGAGCTCAAAATGTTATCACAATATTTTTTTGGCATTATTGAAATCAATACAATTACTGATATAACATTTTTCAAAATTCAGTCTTTTTGTAGAAACATCTGGCACTGCATGAAGTCCAGCTCTAAAAATAAAACATACCCCTAATCAGAAGGGTACTTCAGTACAACAGTTACCTTAAATAGTGCAATCATATTACGAAATGGCACACAATAATTGCATTCAATTATATTTTCAAATATACTATTTACTGATGCTCCATAGAAACAACAGAGGAAATAACTGTTCCAACAGCAAAGTAAAAATCCATTTTTTGGCTTTTACAAATTGCATCAATTAGTTTATCATTATCATAATAAATCACAATTCTTGACACGCTATTTATTTCCTCAGTAACATTAAACAATACAAAATTTGGCCTTGCATAATGGACGTCACCCAAGGCAAAAAACCCAGGGGATGAGTTGAAGGGCATAAGAAAGGACCCAGAAATGTGGAGGACACAGGATGGGCTTCGGTCATCGCAGGCCGGGGTCCTAAATGTTTGAGTTAAATGTTTCAGTAATATCCTCAGCCTGTCACCAAGTCCTGCTGGACACTGACCTTAGAGGACTGGAGCTGCAAACTCATTAACTAGACAGACTGTGCAAAGATGAATGTTCAAGGATCCCTGTCTCTGTGTGCTTCAACCTTTTGAAATGTTATATAAGAAGACTCAGTGCTGTCTTCTTTTCAGCAGGAGGTTGTACAAAGTTTTAACAGCAGGGGAACCAATAACTGTCCCACTTGCCATTTGGTTCAAAACAGTTATTTCCTAACCTGTTTTCCCCCCACTCAATAAATACTCAATGACTTGATTTCGCTTTAAATAATCATAATTTAAGAATATGTTAAAGCTTTTTAAGCATCTTCAGCAGAGGTGCCAATGTGTTTTTCACATCTGTATATCACTTCTCTTAAGAAGTATTTATTCTGGACAGTGCAATTGAGCAAACACTATATATTGGAGAACTTATAGTAGTTTTAATTTTTTTAAAAGACTGCTATAAGCTTCTAGTAATTTTAAATCGAGGCCTTGCTTTTCTGAAGTCCTAATCAGCACCCCCAAAAGCTTTACATTTGCTCACTTTAGGGTAGCCCATCAAATCTGAAAAGTGTTTGCAAATCTAGCTGACATCACATACTGACATTACAATCACATACACCAAAGCTGGGTCACGTCATTGCTTTGATTCACCTCATGTTGTAGACCACTAATCGAAATAGCTGCATGAACATGCAGACCACAGCAGAGATGCACCAAAAACACACAAACACACACATTTGCTCAATTTAGTACTGAGATGCATCAGTGTTCTGTGTCTCTTAGTCACAGCACACCAAAAATCAGCAGATAGTGATGATAAAAAGAGAGTTTTCCAACAGCATTCTGCCAATATTGTAGTCTGTCACACAGCAGTAGGTGTGATTTCCACCTGCAGGCCAGACAGGAAAATAAAGCTCTGTGAGGCTTCAACTTACCAGTGGGACTTGGTTGGCGCTCTCCATCCACTGCTAGAGCTCTTTCAGCCACCTAAAAGAAAGAAAAGTAATGAGTGAAGCAGATGTATTTGTCCAAATCGCAAAATGCTGTCTGAAATTGATGCTGTGATCTACTGACTTGATGTGTTTCCGTTTTGTTTTTTTGCCCCGGTGTTCCACATACACCAGTGCTAATATGAAGCCTAATATTCTGATCAGAGCAAGTGTGGCCGTTTCGCAGATTGAGGTCAGGATTTGGTACAGAGTGTTATGTAACTCGATATATGGGCCAGAATAATAGCATTACATACGAGACAGCAGTTCAAATGGAAGTCACTGTGGAGAAAGGCAAGCTGAGACAAACTGCAAGAGCAACTATATTTTTAGGCCATGGCTCAGACAGACATACCCCAGGGAGTTTTTTATTTTAAAAGCATTTAATTGCTCTACTTCACTACTATTTTTAACTCTTCTCTATCCCCCTATATTCCATCTCTGTGTTTTTGCTATTCCTTGATTTTACCATTTCCGCAGACTAATGCTCTCACTTTTGCACCTATACATAAAGATCTCATTCAGATCTTGTCGGTCTGTCATTACTACGTCTGCTTTTTGTTCTCCTCTATTGCTTGAGAAGGGTGGGATATCCGCATTGGTTGCTATGGCACCAGACAGGTCCTCAATTTCTCAGTGAACTGCTATCTGTGATTGTGTGCCTCTGTGTGCAAGACTCTGGACATGTGTGCATGGGTGTGTGTGTGTGTGTGTGTGTGTGTGTGTGTCTGAATGTGTGTGTGTATGCAACCATCTGTCCACATGTGGACACAAGCACTGCATACATGCATGCATACAGTTAATGTGTGGAAATGCTAAACTATATGTCAAGCTCTTCACTAATGTGACCTGCTGGATGTCACATCTGGTGAACATCTGTTTAAAGTAGCAGTATATACTTCAGTGCCTCAGTCTGTGAGTGTGTGTGTGTGCAAGACTTCACAACGCCCTATATTAGGAGGGAATTTTACGATTTGCACAAAAGGATAAACCTGTCATAGAATAAGCCAGCTACTGGACTGATAAGAACTTGCAAGATAATAAGTAAAAAGTTACTTAATTCTTTTTCTGTTTCTGCTTCATATCATTCAGGGGTGGGAACCTGTCTTAGATTTCAATGGGCAAGTGGGGTGGGAGAGTTACACTTAGATTCACTAGTTAGTTCACTAGTCCATCACACAGACACACCAACACAGAGCTACATTAGACAAACGATGCAGAAACATGCCCATTTCTATGGGCAATTTGCAGTACAATCAACTTTTAACCTACAGTGAATGTTTTCTGACTGC
The DNA here is from genome assembly GCA_036173005.1 of Crenichthys baileyi. Lineage (NCBI taxonomy): Eukaryota > Metazoa > Chordata > Actinopteri > Cyprinodontiformes > Goodeidae > Crenichthys > Crenichthys baileyi. Next base: position 723,441 of record JAHHUM010000896.1, read on the forward strand.
TGAACTGAGCCAGAGTTGCTGGTTTCTATACCCGCTTATCCTTACAGGATAGCCGGGAGACTATCTCCAGCAGGTGAGAGGAGAGAAAATAAAAAATACTTAATAAATTGACTGATTTCCAGAGTAGTTTATGCTTTCATATCCCATTTTTGCTATCTGGTTTGCAATAATTATTTGTTTCCTCTTTGATCATTTTATTTTTCTTGTCTAATTTAATCTTATAGCTATTCTATCCACTTTCCCTGGAGTCCTCTTTTTCCTGATTTTGTGCACCAGCAGATGGCAGTGTCTTCATGGCACTTGCATTTTTCCAAACAACATGCAATCAGTGGTTTTTAAAGCAATGCAAATATCAAATCAATAAGAAAGGGAATTGAAAACTTTACAGTTCTTTATTAAGCTTTTTTTTTACATTTCTTCTTCTCAAAGCATTTTTTTACTTTAAATCTCAGAGTAAATACGTACTAAAATAGAAAAGGCAGTTAAAACAAAACCCAGAATAGAGACTTTTTTTATATCTTGGAAATAATTTGAATTAAGGAATATCACAATGAGTGCCAAGGAGGACTGAATATTTATAAAGTACAATGAACCTACTTGCCATAAAACATCTGAAATAAAGTAGCCTGAAACTGAAGGAACTCCCAAGAACTTGCTGTTCTGACAGCTGAGTAAAGGTGGTATAAAAAAAAGTGAGGAGCACTCGTCAGTCAGTGAGGGAGTGCATGTGTGCGTGTGTCTCTGTTCATGTATGTGCATGTGACGGGCCTTTAGTGTTAAGTGAACAGGGTGTGTTTTTTCCACTGTGCAGGGCCTCAGGCTGGGGTAGGGTGAGGTGGAGCTCTGGGGAGGCGCAGCATGGGGCGGGCTGCTTCAGCTGAACTCGGTGCACTGTAACCACGCTCAGGGCGGGAGGTCAAAGAGTCCAGCATTCCTCCAGAGCGCTGTCTGTTTACATGACTGCTGCTGAGCCTGGGGGAGGTGGCAGCCAGTGGCGCCGGAATAGGGGGGGTCCTTTACGGTCCTGGCCGACCGTGATCTGGTACCAACAAAAATTCACATGGGCTTGACCAGATTGTGCTGAGAGGCTGTGACGGATCTCTCTCTCTCCCTCTCTGGCGCTCACGCTGTCTAGAGACAGTGGTCAAACAAAACGTTTGTGCCTCTTGAAACCTGACAACATCCGCAAAAACACGCACAGCGTGATATACTTACATGCGCAATGAAATCGGAAGCGCAATACACCCCTGTCAGTTGCCTGAATGAATGTGCAATACTGGACGTTTCAGCGCAAAGTTGTTAAATTCTGGAAGAGTTGATGCCAATATGTTTCTATAACACCTGTTGTGTTAGTATCTCACTAAAACTGCAAATAGCTGCGTTCATTATTAGTCTGTCTGTCACAGTGTGTGTTTTTGGTTTGGTATTTGTTTACCTTTAGTTTGGTGTTTTGCTGTTTTAAGTATGGTTAGTTTTGAGTCCTTGTTTCTGGTGTTTTGTTTTCTAGGTTCTGCTTTGATCTGTGTTTATGGGTTTGGTGATTGTTTTAGTTATGAAGTGTATTTCCTGCCCTGTCCTTCTTGTCTCTGTTCTCTTCCATGTGTTCTGGTTCCCTGGGTGTGTTTACAGTTTGTTCTCCATGTCGTACTGTATGAAATATTTGAAAATATGAATATTTATTCTGGTTATAGTATAGATGACCCTTTAATATAATCTGAAGAGATTGTATTGTCACCTCTCATGAGTTTGGAGAAATACATTCCTGAAAGTGACACAATTGCCTATACTGGTAGGCATTAGTAAGTATTATTTCACCAAACATCCTCAGTGAAATTCTTAAATATTTCTTTATATTTTTTACATAAAACATGTATGTGAAAGTAGTAAGAATGTCAGTAGTATAAATGTTTTGAAGGTTATTTTCCTGTTTTCCTCTTATTTTCTCAACCATTGCCAGGATTGGCATCCTTTCTGCTCCACTACCGTAATGCACCTTGTATGCGCGAAGCTAGTCGGCTGGTGTGACCGCATATTTCTGACTGTCGGCTCACTTGACCGTGTTAGCAGGTAGCAGGAGGAATAAACATAGTGGTCAAAATACATAAACAGAGACTGTAAAGGGCAACTTTTAAAGAGAGAACAGGAGGAAGGAGGGTTCTGGGCTAAAGCCCCCAATATATCAAGACCCTAAAAACGCCCCATTAGTACGCACCAACATTATAGTGTGACAAAAGCAGTTTAGCTTAGTGACACTGTCACAGTAACACATATACTGCTCTACCTCCTTATTTTATGCTCAGTTACTGGTGAAGTATATGCATAACCCGAGGACGCAGTACAGTTGTCTTACTGCTGCCTACAGAAGAAATCTGTTTGCTGAATTCTTGTCAGTGAGTTTACTGATATGTAACAACTCAATATGACAATCCAAAATTCCTATGCTTTTATTTATTTATTTTTGTAAAAAAGAAAAAAAGAACATCTGTATATTGCTTGTGAGAATTGTTTTTATACATTTGAAATACAAGGACAAAATAATATTACTGTAATATAGTGTTTTGCTAAAGTATTCATACCTGTTTAACTCATGTCATATTAGAAACCAATTCCCTTCGCTTTTGATTTAATTTGCAAAAAGAATCCGCCTGTGTATAATTTAATGTCAGTATAAACTAATCTGTTCTCTGAAGGCTGAAGTTATGAAGACTAAGGAGCACAGTAGACAGATCAGAGATTAGGGCGTAGTGATGTTAAAACCAGGATTAGGATATAAAACAATATTTCTATCTTTAAAATCTGAGCACACTAGGCACAGTTCAGTTAATCATCTTAAAGTGGAAAGAGTATGACACAAAGGCAATCCTACCAAGACATTTACCCCAAAACTGACAGGTTTAGCAAGGGAAGCGTTAATCAGAGAAGCATTCAAAAGAACCATGGTACCTCTGGAGGAGCTGCAGAGGTCCAGAGCTGTGAGAATATGTCGGCCGGTCAGCTCTTGGCTGTGTACCCCACAAATCTGGCCGTTGTAAAACAGTGACAGGAAGAAAGCCTGCTAAAAGAAAACATAACACTTCCGGGTCGTAGGATGCTACAAAACCCTATAGAGGACACAGTGAACATACCCGAAGTCTTGCATCTGTAATTTTAGCTAAATGTTCTCTGATTTTTATTTGTAAAACAAACTAAAGCCCATATGCTTTTCCTTCTACATCAGAATTATCCACTACTTTGTGTTGATATAATGCAGGGGTGTCCAAAGTCGGTCTTCAATGGCAGATGTCCTGCATGTTTTAGATGTTTCCATGCTTCAGCATGCCTGATTTCTATTGCTGGCTGATTAACTGGCTTTTGCTGAACTGCAATCACCTGATCAGGTGTGTTAAAGCAGGGGAACATCTAAAACATGCAGGACACCGGCCCTCGAGGACTGACTTTAGACACCCCTGATCTAATGTAACAATCGCTATAAATGATGTTAAATTTCTGATTGTAACATTGCAAAAATGTGAAATTCAAGGGGTGTGAATACTTTAGTAAGGCACTGTAGAAAGCAACTGTCATTACCTCCTGTGTGCTAAACTAGTTATTTCTTTCTTAAATCTAAAACTAGGGATATTGTTCCAAGCTTAATTTTTAATTAAGCTTAATTATTTTGTAAATATTTTATGTTGTCTTCATGCAGTTCAACTCGTCTGAAATGACAGAACTTATCAATGTATTTAAGTCAGGACTATTTGGGTTGAGTTGCTGCTGGCTAATCAGTGCTGAACGTTGACTGTAGCTCCTCTGTGCTGATGCTTCACATCCCAGACCCTAGAAGCCAGCTGGTCAGCTCTGGGGGAGCACAACAGAGATGGGGAGTGACATCCAAGCCCTTGAGAGACAGTGCTCTGACTGTACTGTGGACTGGGGAGGGAGGGTATGGCTGTCAAAGGCTCCATTGTCTGACAGGCCAGCATGGTTTCTCGTGCAGCGCATGATTCGCACTGTGGGTCTGAACTAAAGCCCACTCCGAACTAAACTGTCCAGGAGGATGTGGCTGAGGCCTCCTCGAGCAGGTTAAAGTGTAACTGTGTCCGTGTTTTCTCAGGGAAAGTATGTTTATCTAGAGGACTGACATGGAGGCCCTTTTGTTTAACCAAGTAGCAAGGCTCGCCCTTAAAGTAAAGCTCTGTGAAACACAGGAACTGGTCGGCCCCTCTGTGTTGCATTCACTGCGCTTTAGGAAAAATCTGTGATAGAAAAACCAAAAGGCATGAAACAAAAAAATTGCCATCTAAAGAAGTAATGAGGAGATGCACAGAGAAACAAGAGATCCATGAAGACTAATAATTCAGAGGCATCTATGTCAAGAGGAGAATAGAACAGCAGAAGCAACCAAATAAATCCAAAACTGTGTAGCTGTGTCAGAAGGGAAATACTGTGTCCTTTAGAGCTTATTTTCACTTTGAAACATTACAGATTATTGAACATTAAACCAGAGCCTTTTCCATAGTTGGAAAAGGCTCTGTAATTGTGTTTTTTGGCATATACCAGCTATGTACAGATATATCAACTTTCAGAAAATTTAACAAAAGTAATGACAGCAAAAAACTGCAAAGCAAAATTGTTTCAAACATTTTATCATTCTATTTCAACTTTAACATACCGGAATACTATTTATTATAAATCAGCTCCGAAAAAATGATGACTTTGCAGTTATAAAAATGTGTAACAAAGATTAGGACAAATGACATTTTAATCTGATTATAGCTATATTTTAGAGGTGGGTGCTGCATGATTTCTTGATTTGACACTCCTGATTTAACTTAACCAGTCATTAACAAGCTCCTGTAGAATCTGGTGACAGACTGAGGAGATAATTCAGCCATTTCAAAGAGGCATGGAGCAGGGACATTTAAATCAGGCAGAACACTGCCTCATAAAGGCTGTACAGTTAAAACCAGAGTTATTCATAAACCTGGTAGATTGAAATTTATTTTCATTTAACATAGAAGTTTCATTCTGATACGAAATGAGGCATATATATAGTTATATGCAATAAATTGGAAGACATTCAACTTAAGTTCTGTCTGACTAAAAGCACCTTTTGAAAATAACAACCTTTAAGCAGGTATTAAACATATTTTTCATTATGCCTGCTCCTTTGTTTTAAAAATGTTTTTATGGGTCTGATGTTATATTTTAATTTTCTAAGAAATTAAATGTTGGGTTTTCATCAGCTGTAAGCGAAGTATCATCATAATAACAATAACAGAAATAAAGGCTTGAAGTAATCAGTCTGTGTTTAGCTCATGTGTACAGTCTATGTAATCTCAGTCTATGTGTCTCACTTAGTGAATTAGATGACTGGGAAAAATGAACTTTTCAGTAATATCCATAAAAATATCCATGAGCTTAGAAATTCAATTTTCAGTCAAATCATTGTTTCTTTTCAACTTCAAATATGATTCAGTGTTACTGATGCAATAGGCTATTAACTATTTTAGCACATAAAGTAATCCTTAGTTACTGAAAATGAACTCAAATAAAATAAAATTTATTTTAAGCCTGATACCTGCAGCAATGGAGCACTGGCTATGTTCGCCTCTGTGACTTGGAGATAATGTGATAACATATCTATGTTACATATGTAAGATGGTTGTAGACTTTGACATGAAATATTTGTTAGTGGAGCATCAAGTTCAGCACCAGTTTGTTCTAAGGTAAAGAACCAGTGTGGGAAATCAAACTATACATTTCCATACTATACATGCGTTTTTTTGTCTTGTGGTAAACCACTCAATCCATGGAGTATATAAATAATGCAGTATAAATTCTAAATACAATTTAAACTGGTGAGTTCATCATACAGCCAGAAATTACTCAATGAGACACAGATTCTGTTGTTTACTTTTTCATGAACCAGAAAATAAACATCCGTCCATTGTCTTTGCCAGTGGTTTTCAAACATTTTGTCATGTGGGCCAAGCTCACCAAGTCAGAAGTACTTGCAGGCCACAAATATATAATTTTCCTAAAAAGTAAAATCCAAAAAACATTCTATTGTGATTTTTCTTTTTTTTTCTGCTTAGAGAGACACAGAACCATCAAGTGACAGCAGCTCAGGTGGTTATAATAGAGCAATGCTTGCATCAGCTGCCTACTACCCATCACAGACTCAGCTCTATGAATCTGTCCCTTTATGGCTCAGAGATGTGACAGCAGCGGGTTAATTTCAAACCTCCACATGCTGCCTCAGGCCTTTAAAGAATCACACCTAGACAGGAAAGCACCACTTGAAAGTGTTTTATTTATGAAAGAGGACTAAAGACATATAAGATTAACGGACATGTGCATCCACACTTTCTCCTCGGCTCAAGTTAGAATAAATTTGTACAGAGAAGACACAGCACAACTTTGAACACTTACAATGAACATTTATGTTTTATTTGATCAAAATCTGATTATCATCACATTACAAATGTCACAAAGAATGTGTTTCATCATTTGAAGAACATTGCCAGAGTCCAAAGATTTCTCTCTCAGGTTAATACAGGGACATTAATGTTTCTTTTAATGTTAAAAGAAGCATGCATAAGACATATGACTCTAATCTAACTCTAATCTAGAGAGATTATACAGAGAGGAATTATCAAATCCTTCCCTCTGTGTATGCTCCAATCTTGTGAATCGTGGAACAGGACAGTGGCAACAAACCCAATTTTTTACGGCCCACTATGATGCTCAATCAAAATTATATTCACACCTGGCGACTCAGTTCAATTGAGGAAAGAATTTCACATCTTCATTTGATTTTCTTTACTTTCACACCGGGGAGTTCCTGCCTCAAGTGGAGGAGTTCAAGTATCTCGGGGTCTTGTTCACGAGTGAGGGGAGAATGGAGCAGGGGATCGACAGATGGATCAGTGCAGCTGCTACAGTATGGAGACGCTGTGCCAGTCCGTTGTGGTGAAGAGAGAGCTGAGCCGAAAAGCAAAGCTCTCGATTTACCGGTCAGTCTACGTTCCTACCCTCACCTATGGCCATGAACTTTGGGTCATGACCAAAAGAACGAGATCCCGGATACAAGCGGCTGAAATGAGCTTCCTCCGTAGGGTGGCCGGGAACTCCCTTAGAGATAGGATGAGGAGCTCGGCCATCCGAGAGGAGCTCGAAGTAGAGCCGCTGCTCCTCCACATCGAGAGGAGCCAGTTTAGGTGGCTCAGGCATCTATACCAGATGCCTCCTGGACGCCTTCCTCGGGAGGTGTTCCAGGCACGTCCCACCGGGAGGAGGCCCAGGGGACAGCCCAGGACACGCTGGAGGGACTATGTCTCTTGGCTGGCCTGGGAACTCCTTGGGCTCCCCCCAGAGGAGGTGGAGGAGGTGTCTGGGGAGAGGGACGTCTGGGTGTCTCTACTGAGTCTGCTGCCCCCGCAGCCTGGTCCCGGATGAAGCGGAAGACGACGAGTACAACTAGTACAAGAGCTTACTCAGTTTGAGCAGCATAAGAGACTATTACGTTGCCCTGTACGAGATAAAAATGCTGCAGTATGAAAAGATGAAAGAGAGGGAGACTACAATGTGATGCACTGTATACACAGATGCAAAGTAAGTTATTGCAAGGATATTGAGTTTTCAGATCACATATAAGTGTGTAAATAATGTGTCACATCTTTCCTTTAGTTCACATTCTCTCTTTGGTTCGCCGGACAGTTCATTTGTTTTCACAGCGTCAACAAATCACATCAGGGTTCACTTGCAAGTGAACTGAGACCCCTCAGCCAGAGTTGACTTGTCTACACCCAAGGTCAGTTTTGACACCGGCCCAAACAACGTAGACTATCTCAAGGAACAAATGCTGGTCCATTTAAACCAAACTAACAAGAACCAAAAGAAGTTCTTTCAAGTTCATTTCAGGTAACCCCCTCATGAAGCTCATGGAGGGAATGCTACGAGATTAAAGCGGCCATCAAAGCAAAGGGTGGCTATAAAAATGTTTAGAGTTATTTCACACTTTTTGTTTACAACATAATTCTATGTGTGTTCATTCATAGTTGTGTTGCCTTTGGTGAGAATCTACAATGTAAATACTCATGAAAATAAAGAGACCCATTAAGTAAGAAAGTGTATCTATAACTTTTGACCGGTAGTGTATGTCCTAGTGAAAAATATACAATCAACTGCTGTCAACGAGCAAGCATAACACTACAGAGCATTCTGCTTTTCTAGCATGCTAATCCTACTCACTGAGATCCTAGCTTGTACAAAAATACTAACAGGGATGCTCAACATGAACTGCTCTCATTACTCTGGGCTGCTTTGCAAACCACAGCTCTGTCACGTGCGTTGTCTGAGGAGGAACAGGAACGCAACATCTGTATATGTTCTGAGGGCTGTAATTCTAGAAGCTCTTAATCCCCTCACAATATTATGTTGTTTATTTTGGGTCTATTATCCAGCCAATAGCCAGATTTCTTAGAAGCAGCCAGCAGGTTAGCAGCAAAGACACAGTGAGGCTCTAAAAGCATGAAGTAATTTACATCCAAGTACATTAAGCACAACCTTTACTCCATTTAAAGATAAAATAAGCATAGCTGAATTGATCAAGCCAGTGTATGCAAGCCTAAGATAACAGGAGCTAAAATTTCTTTCTTGTTTTGTATGTATGACAGGAAAATAATGTGTGTGCAGTGCAATATCAATATTTAGCAGTTTGCAGACTACATACCTGGAAACATATATAGGAATTAGAGGCAAATATATCAACCAGGTAATAAATTAGGTCAGTTTTTGCAATTAAATAAATACCAGCATACCTGTCTGAGTTCACTCAACCTATAAACCAGGCTGCACATCTGTGTTGGTGTGGCTGTGCAGACGGTAAAAATTGAGAAACAGGTGACAGTAAAGCTTCCTGTCAATCAAGCAGGTACAGGCAGACCCCAGAGGATGGTCTGAGGGCCACCAGTCTCTGGGCTCCTGGAGTATTAAAAGCCTTCACTCAGGCAGGTTCCCTCTTTCTGAGGCAAGTGGAGCAGATCTGAAAAAGCATACGAAGCACCTTTAGAGACCCAGAAAGAGAAAGATTCTACTGATACCTGATACATTCACTGAATGTGTTTTACATCAGGAAACTGGCAAAAGATTTGCAACTAGAAAAACAAACAGATGTTAAAAACCTATTGGTAAAAAGAATTATGTAGGAACCATTTGATCAAAAATAGTTAAATAACACAGCAAAAATAAGCTTTCCTAGATTTAAAATATGAGCAATGGCCAGAGAAAACCCCCATATCTGTGAACAAATATTACTACTTTTTGCTAGGTTAATATTAATATTGCTTTTAAGTTTAAAATGAAGTCTTAAACATGCTACAGCTATGCATTTTCCAACTAATGCACCCATGACAACTGCATACTGAATTTGACTGAGATTTACGAAGTACAAAAACCTCAAAACATGTTGACAAAAGCCTAAATAAGTCTAACAATAATGGACACAAAAGGTTAAAAACAGCAGAAGACAATGGAGACAGAAAAAAAGGTACGAGTAAAGGTCAAAAGGGCAATGTGAGAGGAGAAAAGAGGAAGCCGAGGCTCATATTTTACAGCCGAGGGCGAGCATTTGGTTTTGCAGGCGTAACAGGAATTAGTAGTTGCTCCATTTACGAGGGGCTGTCCTACAAGGAAAAAAAGAGAACAGGCTGAAACTAGTAATTTCTGCCTACTTCGTGAAAAAAGGATATGGCTGAAAAAAGCATTATTCCTACTCTGACTGACTAATCTATAGGTAACTGCAAATTCTGGTTTAGAGCTACAGCACTCCTAAATATACCAAATTTTAAAAATAACCTATTTCTACAAATTTTAACAGGAAACTTTTTATTACAATTTGATATAATACAACCTCTTTACAGTGAATAGAACCACAATAAAGATTGAGTAATTTTCTTAATTAGAGTTATTTTAAGCAGTACAATGTGACATTGTTATGAGGAGTATGTCAGGCTGCACTTTGCACATGTATTTGCATGAGGTGGCACTAAGGAGCACATAGTCATGAACCACAAATACAGTCAAAATAGTCACTTTTTAATTAAGAGCCCTACAACTTTTTCATGTTTTATTTTATTGGGATATATGTGAAGCAGAAAGAAAATTTTTTCAAAACAAAATTTTAAAAGTGTGGCATACATTTGCACTCAACCCCTTTACTCTGAAACACCCAATTAAAATCCAGTGCAACCTTTTGCCTTGAGAAGTCCTAATTCATAAATGCAGCTGTACTGCAAAGGTCCCTGGGGTTTTTTTGGAAAAAAACTAACGAACAAACAACATCATGAAGACACCGACAGGTCTTCATGATAAAATTGTTAGTCAGTCAGTCAGTCGTTTTCTATACGGCTTCTTCCATATGATAAAATTGTGGAGAAGCTTAAGCAGGTTTAGGTTATAAAACAATATTTTAAGTTAACACCTCACAGAGCACTGTTCAATCGATCTTCTGAAAACATAAGTGCAGCACAAAAGCAGATCTACCAACAAATTGCCATCCACCTAAGCTGACAGGCCGGACAAGAAGAGTTTTGATCAGTGAAGCAGCCAAGAAGCCCATGGTAACTCGAGGAGCTACTGTTGTCACCAGCTAAGGTAGGATAAGCTGTAGAAGGGACAACTATTAATCGCACACTAAACAATTTATGCCTGTATGGAGTTTTAACTAGAAAGTGATTGTTGAAAGAAAGCTATAAGGAGTTCCATTTGCAGATGGCCACAAGCCAGGTAGGAGACCCAGTAAACATGTGGAAGAAGATGCACTGGTTAGATAAGGCCGAAACAGAACTCTGCAAAATGCTTCATGGAGAGCAAGACTAACATTGCACATCACTCTAAACACAACATCCCTACAGAAGGTAAGCTATGATGCTTATCTTCAGCAAGTACAGGGAAGCTGTTTAGAGCTGATGGAGAAATGGATGGAGCTAAATACAGAGCAATCCTGTTAAAGACTGCAAAAGGCTTGAGACCAGGTCAGATGGTTACTTTCCAGCCGAACAACAATCCTAAAGATGTGGCCTGAGCTGCAATCGAGTCATTTAGATCCACATTTTTCAAACTGTGGTAAAAGTACCACAGGTGGTTCTTGGGGTGACCCTGGTGGTACTCAGAAGAAAGTTGAAATGAATCAGCTACTAAAGGACATGAGAATGCCATCAAACCCAGTTGAACAATGCTTCAATTGTATCCTTAGGAAACAGTGGGATTTTTTAATTGATTGCTCGGTCACCATGATAATTATTAGGAATACCTATTAATAGTATATTTCTCTACATTTTATACATTCAGTCACTGTAGCAACATGTTCACTAAAAGAGATTGCATAGTACAGCGTGTGAAGACATTCATGAAATACAAATGCTCAAAAGTCCAAAAAAACTTTTTTTACGGATAGCATTTCATGTTATATGAGGCATCCATATTAGAGTTTGAGGTCATGGGTGGTAAGAAACCTCACACGTTTCGACTTTTAGGGCTTAAAATGTTTTAACTACAAACTGTGAAATCATTGCTGCACAGTGGGGCAGATGGTAGCACTGTTGCTTTGCAGCAAGAAGGTTCTGGGTTCGATTCCAGGCTGGGGATCTTTCTACATGGAGTTTGCATGTTCTCCCCATGCATGCTTGGGTTCTCTCTGGTTCCTCCCACAGTCCAAAAACATGACTGTTAGGTTAATTGGTTTCTCCAAATTGCCCTTAGGCGTGAATCTGTCTGTGTTGCCCATAGACTGCTGGAGATAGGCACCAGCTCCCCCTTATTCCTATGGAAGAAGCGGTAGAAAATGACTGACTGACAATGAAATTAATTATTAAACTGAATCTGTGAACCAATCAAGCAATGCCAATGGGTAAGAATGTTATTTTTCTTTACTTTGTTTTTTAAGTTAGAACAAACTTAAAAGTCCAACTCCTGCTGGAAGACAGTTTTAAATGTCTATCTATCAAGATGGTGGCACTATGAAAACTTGGTTTTCCAAGAAAAACTTGGTTTTTCTACTAAGGTGGAACTTGTCATAAAAAGTCTGAGAAACACTGGTTTAGACCAAAGCATATTCATGTGTTCGAATCACCCATTTAAAGTCCAGACCTAAATCTGTTTGAGAATCGGTGGCAAGTTATAACAAACAATTGTTCAGAGATCCTCTCCATCCAATCTAACTACCTCCTGAATCTGATTTGCAAAGAAGAATGTGAAAAATTCAGTTTAGATGTGTAAAAATGTTAGAGACATACCCAAAAGACTTGTGGATGCTAATGCAGCAAAAGGTGCTCCTACAAAGTGCAGTCCCAGGGGTCTCGAAACAAACCACCAATTTATATATATATGTATATATATATATATATATATATATATATATATATATATATATATATATATATATATATATATATATATATATATATATATGTATACAAATGTTCCCAAAAAGAATCATCAGCATTAACTTTCAGATATCTCCTGCTATGATGTATGTAGTCTTACTGATGAGAACATGGCAAACACAAAGCCAAGTGCATATAGGGGCCTTAGCATGTGGACTGAACGTCATGTCACGGTTGCCTTTTTTAAAAGGAACATGTTGATTTTTGTCAGTAGATGTTTTACTTTGTATGCAATGAGCCAAGCAGATGTTTTCACTGCCTCTAAAGCCTTTCTAGTTTGTTTAGGGATTACTCTAAACCATTTAGTGAAATGGTGTGTGATCTGGGTATTGAGACATTGATACTGTCTTTTCATACCAATTACAACAAAGAAACGGAGTTTCCATCATATCCTTTCTCTGGAGTTTATACTTCAAACTTGTCATTGGTTGAGAGATAAAGTTCTGCCAAATATGTCCGATGAATATCTCATTCTGAATGGATCTCATGGATAACTTCAGCCTACCATACTAATCAAATGATTCCAAATAAATCATTCTGCATGTGAAATGAGCCTCGATAATCATCCGAGTCTGCAAACATCAAGCCTGGTATCAGAAACAAGTCAGTCTCAGCCACTGGCTATGGCAGTGTGACCTTCAAGCCCGGCTGTTGTAATTTTCCGTAGAGGTCAGCAGCTAAGAATGTGAAGTATTCAAAGACCGAAACATGCTGTTCTTATCCCAACAACTACCATCATCTCTTTATAAGTTTGTCAATAACCTTTTTTTTTGCTGTTGCTTATTTTGCTGATCCTACAAAACACGCATTGAATCTTCTTAATCTGAAATGAGTGTACCGTGTGGAGGATATTTTCTTTCGTTCGTATGTTACAGAAATGTGAGCACTACCATGTAAGTATTTCTCAGAGGAGTGCCTACAGGAGAAACCTGAGAGAGAAAGAAATAGAGTAGAAAAAGCTATTTTTATCAGTTTTCCTGCAGGATATCCTGGGACAGCATGTACATTTAAAACGGAATAACCCACAACAGAAAAGAACAAGTTAAGCTCAGTGAAGCTTAGTGTTGTGGTCTTTGTTAAACTGGATTCAGAATATTATAATCAACATGGGTGCTCTCTCTGTTTATGGAAATAAGCTATTTAATAGTGTGTACTGTAACAGTATGAATAACTAATTTGAAACACTTCACAGCAGGAGTTGTTAGTTAAAAATGTTATCTCAATATGGGAATGGACTTAAACACAATTATAGGAGATACCTGAAAATGTTTATTTAATTTCTTACTGCAGTATCACTAAATACAACACGAAATACAACATGCATCTGTGGCACATTCATATTTTTATATATATTCAAATACAGCAACAATTTTATTGTTGCTGTATTTGTTTTTACGCTCTAACTTCTGTAGTTACAAGAACTAAGATACAATTTAAGCATGCTTTTCTAATATAAAACAAAGATCCATAAATGTAAACTCCTTTTTATAAAGTCACAGTCACTATAGTAAGTCAAACTCTGAATTGAGATCATTAAATACTAGGTACTCCCGCCATTTCTGGACTGTTACAAGACTGTTACAAGTAAGACCCACCATGTTGCCGTTTGCTCTTTCTTTTGTACTTCAGGTATAATTAGAGTTTTGATTTGGTTTCCCTGGTCACTTTTTTGCTGTTTTCATGGGTCTTATTTATTGAAAAAAATAAATAAATGTCCATGTCAACATTGTTTTGAAAAAATATCAGTAATAAAAAAATGACACCTTCTTTGTTTATAGCCAACACAATGCTTCATAAAAGGCTTACCTGCAAACATCCAATTAAGCTCCTGTTAATGTTTGCTAAACGATGTTTTACACTATGTGAGGAAAGAGACTATTTGGACGTTAATTAAAATAATACCTAAAAATATCTCTCTGCTGAGTGAACTAACCACAGCTAAATGCAAACAAATGTACATCATGTCCGTTGGGCTCCAGGTACAGGTTTCACTTTACCAACTGCCACACCTGCCTGTGGTTATTCATTACCTTCCTCAGTGCACATATATGTCCAGATTTTCTTATGCTCTTTGTCAGATTCTGGTGTTTTGTTGTGTTTCTCATCATTTCCAGTCCTGCTCTGCCTTGTGTTACAGATTAGTTTTCTACATTATGAACATCTACCACATCAGTGCTTTAGTTTTACTAAATGCTTTAATTTGTCTTCATCATCTGTATCACACTGGAGCTCCGCCTGCATTTAAGTCCACTAGCCATCACCAAACACAACTATACATAGCAAGATGTTTTTACAATGAACAGCATCCAATGCTAAAATCCTAAGAAAAGGCCCTTGAGATAATTGAAATAACACATAAAAAATTCTATCTTCAGTACTAGATCAATGATTTTTAGTCAACTACCAAAAATCCCTGATCTAGTGTCTGACCTGAAGTAAAGACATAATACAGTCTTGTTGTTTCCTGTGTGTGGCAATACGTGAGTGCCAGTAAGTGTGTTTATTTCTGGACATGTGAGATGTCTGTACAAATGATCACGGCACAACGAGACATACCCGGAGAGAAGCAGAGCAGATTGGTCTACTCTAAAGATCAGGCAGACACCAGGCAACACCTCATAAATACACAACGCACATGCACGTTCACACACACACAAACACAAAGATACAAACAACACATGAAGACTGCAGCAGAACTTCAGCTCTGCAGAGTTCACCACAGAATGCTACAATAGAAAGGTTTTACAAGCTTGCAAAACTTTTCTGTGTATTTAGGTTGATGCCAAGTAACTTCAGCTGTTTATGAGTAACTCACCATTTTCCTCACACAAGCCTGCCTGTTGTCAGTCCTCGGCTCCAACAAGGCAAGTTTGTTCCTCGGATTCGTTGCGTCTCAAGATGGAGGGGAAAAAAACCTCTCCAAACACAATTCCTTTGCTCTGAGTTTTGTTATTGTAAGTCTACCAGCTCCAGTCCTGTCTCCCTTCTACTGCCTCCTGCACGGACTACTAACCTGACAACACAGATAAACAACCTGTAGGAGTGAGAGAAACCAGTGAGTGCTAAAACACACAGGTGCATGCAGACTGACAGATATTACAGAGGCACACAGAGAGCTCAAAGGAGAACTGTATGAAACGGCTCCTTTGCCAGTGATCCCCTTGTGTGGGACTCCAACCTTACTCCACCCCCTCCTCCCTGTGTCTCCCCTCCCTTGCTCCCAAACAGCTCAAAGACATATATTTGAAGGACTCAAAAACTCCTATTTCTCAAAATCTAACTTTTGAACAGCTCTAAATGCAATATTAAGAAACGTGTTTTATTTACCTGCACATTTCGCAGAACAGATTAACTTCTTAAAGGGCAATTTGAGAGTTTTTATCTACAGTATCCGAGAAGAACAACGTATTTGCCTGTCACAATAACATTAGATTAGATTAGAAAATTCATGTTGTCTGTTGAATAATTTGTCAGTATGTTTGGCAAGCACTGAAATATAGCTGATTACAATTTTTCAAAACAGTTCGACACTGTAACCATCCATAATTAGTAGCAAATGAAAAAATCCCTACCCAAACTCTGACTGCTTATTTTAATGATGATGACATTTTAAGTTATAGAAAATTAACATCAATCAACGCCTTCCTTAGGCTAATGTGGGCCTCAAACAGAGCCAGCTCTTACTTGCCTAAATCTGGAAGACTGACTTGTGATCATGTAAATCAAAGCAGAAGTGTTTCACAATATTCAAAAAGTTAACCCTTCATTTAAAATGGAAGCCCAATGCACTCTAAAAATCTCCTCTATAATCATTGCTGGTTTACTTTTACCCATTTAAGACTTTGCATATAGATGGTATTTCTGGCTATGAGCATAAGTAGTAGTTGGTGGTGTCTGTTTACGATTTGCAGAGGTCTCAGTAACTCCTGATAGCAGCATCTAAAATCAGATTTTTGATCAGGATAATTACCCCTAGTGTAAGGAGGCTAAGAGAACATATTCATTACAAACGCTGTATCTGTTGAAACATTTTCATAACAAGGAGTTGATCCTGTTTTTAAAAATCAGTGGGTTTAAACCATGCTTGATACTGAATCCAAAACATTTCACTTTTGTGATCTCATGTCAGTGTTTTAATTCATTTGAGTATATTTATACAGATGTAATCTCAAGGCATTTTGTAAGCAGGTCTAAATCATATTTTTTTTCTTTTTTTTATAATCAAATGCCCAACTGGAGGCAGACACTGCAAATTAGCTTAGACTACAAATGTTGTAACCCTTGGTATCATCCCTATATGAATGAACTGATTAAGGAAATAATGAAATAAAATATACAGCTATGTAGAATCCACTTTGGTCCATATTCAGTAACATCAATTCACTTCATAACAAAACAATACAATCATACATTCACAGTCAGATAAATGTTTTAAGCTCAAATAGGCAACTTTATAATTAAATGCATGGCATGTCTGCCCTTTCTCTCCTACATCAAGCACAATAACCGAAGCAGCAGGAATAAACATGCTTAAAGTAGGCAAAAGGGTCACATTATGCCAGAGTCACCTTTTACACAGTAGTTTTTCTGCTATTATGCCATCTAAGTGAAACCTCCTTTGCTGTTGTTCATATGCAATTTGGATTTTGGTATTAATGAAATAAAGACCAAGGCCAGACATTTGCTTTTTTATGATGGCAGAAAAAAAATCCTAGATTTTATTTCCAGTCATTTCCTGGGTGATATTATTACCAAGCAGACTTAAATGAAACAAAGGTACTCCAGAGAGCTTTAATATTACATTCTTCTGAAGCTGTTAAACAACACTATATAGGTGCAAAGAAGTGAAACAAATTTAGCCAAAAAGAAACTTCACTTCCTGATAAAGATGCAGCAATGAAGGAAGATTTGCTGCAGGCTCCTTAACAGAGGAAGTCATGCTGAATGTGACAATAAAAGATGACGGGATTACAAGATTATTCCAAAGGAATGTCCCTAACCTTTATCTGATTTTTATTCAAGTCAAAACAAAGTGCAGGATTGATGACTGCTAGTCTAATTTGTTACTTGTCAGTAATCAGTAATCATAATTAAAAAACAATTCAGTTATTTTAAATGTTACAAGCTGAACTATAATTTTTACCTTAAGACATTTTTTGAAGATAAAAACATTAGATGTTGAAAATTAAATATTTGTAGTATAAAGTCAGTCATTATTAAAGATAAAAAAAATATAGGCTCTTTATATGCCACAACCAAAACCTGAAAACTGTATTCCTGTTTATCAGTCATTCATTGGTTGGAGAAAGAAAACATTTTAATGTGATTTAATACTACATCAAAGTTTAATCAGAGGCAATGTCATATCATTGCTCTGGGATTTAATGCACAGAAAAAAAACTTTAAAACAAATGTTGGAACAAATGTCCATACACATGTTGTTGCAAAAATGATCAAACTGATTCATGTTTAAAATACACACACCATGAAGAAGTATCATTTTTGATGCATAATTTAGACGTGCCAGTTTTTATCTAAGGATATCTACTGATATTGGTCCACAGCACCATCTAGTGTTTACCTTTATTTTATAAGCATGTACTGCACTGGTGTCTCTTATTAGATAGGCCCATTAATCATTCATTCCCACACTTGGAATGTATGTCTGTTGGTAAGACTCGTGTGGGAGTGGGAAGCTGTTATGCATACTAGGTATGCACAAAAGAAATATCTAAGTAAGACATCTGGGCTTAAGATTATAGGGTTAAAATGGTCATAATGATTACTTCAAAAATTTAACAATCTAAAAATGTAGATTCTCTATTAGTAGCAGTACGTTGAACTGTTATGTATGTAAACTTCAGTGTGTTACATTCATTAAGACTGAGTTTAAGACAAATCTTTTTCAACATGTGATTTGGTTCCTTGAGGTTGTCTGCATTTCTTTTTTTAAATTCACAGCTGTCCTAAGGTCACACAAGCGTTACTCAGTCTGGTTGAGGTTTGGACTTTGACTGCAAATGCAAAACTTGGTTCTTTCGTTCTCAGTCTAAAGTTCTGCAGTTGAACTGATGTCCATATATCCAGTTATATTCAATAAATTAGAATATGAGTTCCACTGAGGCTTGTTTGTCAGATTCAAAGCACTTTAACAAGGTAATAATTTAACAGGTATTAAACATCTGTTTCAATAGACGCACATTTCTGTATCAAAAAGTTTTTTTGGTCTGATGTAATATTCTAATCCTAAATCTCGTGTTTTCATTAGCTGTAAGTGGCAAATCATCATAATTTACAGACATAAAGGATTGAAAACCTCAGTTTGTGTGGAATTAAGTTATATAATGTGTTTCACTTATTAAATTAGGTTACTGAAAAAAGTAACTTTTCAATAATATTCTAATTTATCGAATATGATTGTATATATATATATATATATATATATATATATATATATATATATATATATATATGAAGATATATAGACCCAATCTGAGATGCAATTCTTTTCTGGGAAAAAACGTTGAAAAATAATCCAAAAAATCCCATAATGAGAAACATCATAGTACTTTGGTATCAGGTAAAACAATATGTAAGTGAAACTGACTCTTTTCCACAATTTGCCCAAATATAGTGGAACTATTTTTTGTTTTACAACTGGCACAGCAAATGCAGGTTTTAAGAAGTGGTGTGAAGAGGGGATTAAAAATAAGAAAGTTGGTTTCATCTAATAGTAGGAACCTAATGCCATTTGAGGAAACGGTCACCAGATATGGTATTCCGAGTAATTGCTTTTTAAGATATCTTCAAAACATTGGGAATTTTAGCTTTGTGCATGTGTAGATAGGAATGTGTGTGTGAAAAATAGATTTCTACTTGTAAAAAATAATTACACAAGTTGCACTGTTTCTTTGTTAAGCTCTCTTTACAGATACAAAGCTTAAAACTATGTGTAAAACTGTGCTCAAGTTTCCTAACTTGCGTGTGAGTTTCGACTTGTACGAATTTTGACCAGAACTTTCTTCCTCTCAGCCAATTGTTCAATGTCATGTATCACAAATTTAACAATCCAATCAGAGAACAGATGAGTTTGGCTCCACCACCATAGAGAATAATGTCTTCTGATTTAAAATTAATCTTTCTAAGATGTTTTGATAACAATTAGAACTGACCTGCTCTGATTTTATGTCAACCCTGACACATTAAAGAGTGACTGCATGGAGTCCTACCAAAATGCAACTATAGGAACTGGTACGCAAAGTCTGTTGGTATTTTGTTTAGTATGTCAAATGTGTTTTGGGACTTTTTAGTTAAATAACATAATACATAATTAACCTATCTTAAAGTAGGCTATGCTAAAATTTTGGATCAGCTGTGTTGTCATGGGAACATTCAAGCAGTTGACAATTAGCCACAGTCATCATCATCATTTTAATATTTATAAAGTGCATCACAAACCAAAATTGCCATACACATGAATAACAGATAAAATAGAAATAAAGACAATTTAATAAAAATTAAAAAAACCATGAGCAATAAAAAGGTTAACAATATAATCAATGAAACCAGCAATACAATGCATAAGTGACAACATAGACTGGCCTAATGCTCGTGCTCTCTGGTAATAAAAGCTAGGTTAAAAAGGTCAGTTTTTAAGAGATTTAAAATAATTTAAAGTTCCAGCAGACTTCAGAAAGAGGGAGACTGTTCCAGAAGCTAGGAGCTGCAGCTGAAAAAGCTCTGTCTCCCCTGGTCACGAGCCGAGTCCAGGGAACATCTAAGAGCTGTTGTTCTGGAGACCTTAGAGATCTACTGTTGATGTGTGGATGTGAAGGCTTGTTGAGGTAAAGCGGTGCCAGACCATTCTGATATTTAAAAGCTAAGTCTTAAAACCATTTCTAAATGAAACAAAGTGGTACTTCAGAGAGAACCTTTTCTAAATGGGATAGTGTGTGATACAGCCTTAGGGAAATCTGCAAATCATTTAAAATTGTCTGTTTGTTTTACTTAACAGGAAACTGTAAATCAAGAGGACCTTGGTCTATTTTTCTCCAGCATGGAGAACCTGGGTCATTCTCTTTGGTGAGTTAATTTTTTTTCCATTATTGATGAAATATTTTATGAATATAGCAAGATGGCACAGGTTAGAGCATATTTAAAAAATACATTTTAATGCCATTCATTTTGTCAACTGTATTTAATAGTTATTCAACATTAAATGATCACAATTGTTATTTAGTGTTATTTCTTTTTATGCAATGGGATGGTTTATTGTGCTTAAAGTGGATTTCATTGGTATCAGTAACTCAATCATTATCTTCTTCTTTCAGGTGCTTTTAGGAAGGCAAGTTTTGCAACACTTTAAAATAGGCTGGAGCGGTCTTGCCAACAACAGCGCTTGGACCTGGATTATATTGAGTTCCTATGTGAATGCATTGACTCTAAAGCAACTTCCTGTAAAGGATTAATAAAGTTATATTCTATTCTAATTTGTTCTCTTTCTGCACATATTTATTTTCCTCTGCTGGTTGCAAAGCAGAAGCAAATATGATCTTTCTGTGAGGTCTGCTGGAACTTTAAATTATTTCAGATCTCTTTTAAAAACTCACCTTTTTAACCTAGCTTTTAATTCCAGAGAGCACGAGCATTAGGCCAGTCTTTATTGTCCTTTAAGCATTTTATTCCTGATTGTATTGCTTGTATTGTTAACCCTTTCATTGCTTATGGTTTTTTTTTAATAAAATTGTCTTTATTTCAATTTTATCTGTTATTTATATGTATGGCACTTTGGTTTGTGAAGCACTTTATAAATATTAAAGTGCCTGTGACATTGAATTTTCATGATAAATCCAATTACATTTATGGAGAGGAAACATTGATAAAATATTTCATAAAGTATCTTTATGCCACTGAAACGAACAGTTTCTGTGATATATGGTCATAAATTTCAGTAAAAAGACATGTCCAGACTACTCCTTTGCGCTCTTTTATTACATCAGAGGGGAACCCCCGCATGTAAACTGACTGCTGCTACAATGGCAGCAACACAAACATCAGTCAAGAGAAGAAAGTCAGCTGTCATCAGATGGCAGAGCACAAGTAGAGCAGACCAACAGCTGCTTTCGTAATATTGCTGCCACCACCAGCAATGCACTGTTCCACCATATTACCTGTAACCACTTATCATTGACACTCACACAATGAATGACCAGGGACTTCCCCTTTGACTTTATGTCCGGCCGATTTTGGACTTGCAAAACTTAACACCGAAATATGCTTATTTTGTCTGATTGAATATCCTTTTTATTTAAGCCCGATTTCAAAATAAAACTCAAATCTCAAAAACGGGTGTAGTGTTTGTTCCATTTTTGCAGTTGTCTGGTTTGTAAACTATCCCACAAAGTATTGCGAGATAACGCAAAGACTATTGCGTGAGAACGCAAAAAGTATAGCGTGGGAACGCAAAATAAAAAAAAACATGTCCCTTCGAGGGCTCCGTACCGTAGAAACTCAGATGTCTTCCTGTTGCGTTTCTTTTGGCTAATTTTAATACATTTACCCTACCTATTTACAGATAATTACTGCAATTAAACTTTAGGCATACAGTCAGGATGTTGTTTCTATATATTTTTCAAAAGAACAAATGTCTCCCGATGAAAACGTACGGCCTATATTGAAAGACATGTTTCAGACCCGCACAGGTGTATTAAATCACATTAATCAATGCAGGAGGATAAGGTTCTGGTTCTGGTTCTGTTTCCTGGCTCAGCAGAATTTATTGACATTCAAATATACTTTAAATTTGTAATGAAATGCGGTACCAAGCAAATTTATGAGTTCCACAAATTACGGGCATCCCTCTCATTTTCCACCAACTCTAGAAAAGTGTTTTGTTTTTGCAGAAAGCATAAATACACAGGCCTTAACTCCAAAACTGTATTTTATTCATTAATAGAGTATGAATAGATTTCAAATCATACAGCAAAAGATGCCTTAAGCAGTGAGTACTTAAATTATTTAATGTAACCAAGAAAGAAAAGAAAGAAAGCACCAAGTGTTTTAAAAGCAAAGCTTTTATGAGGTTTACAGAGTTTCAGGGATGGTCATGACAAACAAGCAATGTCTTTAGTAGAAGCACCTGCATATCAGTAGCAATGCAGTTAGTCATGTAAATTAATATGATAGATTTTATTTGTCACATCAACTTGGTTGTCTCAAAGTTATGTGAGCAGTGGGTTTACTAAAGGTTCAAATGTTCCGGTGGACTCAAAAGTGATGGTGGAAGGAAATGATATGAAACATTGAAAACAATAAAGACCAGTCTGATTGTCGACCTTTTCTACTGTGCTTCTTCACAATGGGGATGTCGCTACAAGTTAAATAATAATTTCTGACATGTGGAAAAATACTTCGGTGGAGCAAGTGTGTCTCAACTAATGCATGTCACAGTGTGTGAAAAGGCAGCAGAGCATAAAGTCTTCACCGCCCACTTCCCCTTCTGCCAGAGGAGAGGCCGTAGACAGAGACAGAGCTTCAGATAAAAATCTTGTTTCATCGCATTGTTCAAAAAGAGTAAAATATTTCTTTGTAGAACCTCAATGTTCAATGTAATTAAGGGCCATATTGAGAGGCAGGCAGTGAAATGCCATCCAACCTGAAGCTTGCTTTAGCTGTGATCTCAGCACAGACTGGATTCTCTCTTTCCTGAGAGTCACATCTTAACACAATAGCTGCAATTTATGGGCTTTTTTATTTTTTGCATAATGTCTTTCATTGGAAGCCACACTGTGTCCTTTTGGTAGTTTGAACAGCGTTCTAAAAATGTGAAAGAAAAATAAATATGTTTCAGCAGTTCAGGCTGACACAACATAAGGAGCACAACAGCACATCTTTTAGTCTTGCATTAGCATTTCCCTCCAGTTGAAACTGTGATTGGGTCCATGTGTCAGAGGCAAGATGGGTGGGTCGACCAGCTGCCATACGCCTATCTCTCCCATTTCTTCACAAGCACAAAAACCCAAATAAGGAATCTGCAAGCAGAATAAGACAGATGTGCATGTTATTAATGGCGAACAGACAGGAACTGCAGGGGGATGCAGTAAGGGGATGAAAGTAACATCTGAGACAAAGCAGAACTGACCTTTCGGACAACTTGGACAAAGTCCTTGGAGTTTTGGGGGCTGAGGCCTTGCATTTGGCGAGTGCAGGCCTCCAGGGAGGAAGCATGAGCTACAATCAGGACCGTGTTTCCTGTGTGAAAGAAGTAAAAAAAAAAAAAAACCTCAAGAGACACATTCCATACATCCCGTTAGCTTTCTTTACCATATGGACACACTTTAACTGGAACTCATACCCCTTGAGCGTATATTACACTTTGTCATGTTAATACAGCAAACTTCTATATATTTAAGCATGATTTTTGAGATACACTAACAAAAAATATTGCATAATTGTAAAGGATACAATTTTTTTAAAACAATCTTTGCAAAAAACGCTAATTTCAATCTTCCAATTTAGGTCTGGACTTTGACTTGGCCATCCTAACAATATGATTTGATTTACACAAATATTGCCCTGACTGCACGTTGAGGTCCATTATCCTAGTGGAAGGTGAACCTCCACCCATATCTTTTGCAGTCTCCAACCAGTTTTCCTTCGTAATTGCCGTGTGTTTAACTCCATTCATCTTCCCATCAACTCTAAGCATCATCCTGACCTCTGCAGATAAAAATCCTTCCCACATCATGATGGTGCCACCACCATCATCACCTTAGGGATGGTTTGTTCAAGGTGGTATGCAGTGTTAGTGTTCTGCCACACATTGCATTTAGGCCAAAAGGTTCAATTTTGATCTCACCCTGACATCGGACCAAATACAAATGCATACCACACTTTTCAGATTTTTATTTGTAAAACATATTGACAACCATATATAATTTTCTTTCCTATTCACATATTTGCACTACTTTGTGTTGGTGTATAATAGAAACTCCCTCTAACAATAAAACATGGTGATGTGTAGGAGGCTTACCCAGACTTTTGCACTCTGTCAGGATCTCTTGGGTCACTTGGAAGCTCCTGCTGATGTAGGTGTCGTAGGACTCTGACACTGTCAGTTTGCTTACAGGAATATGAGGTCTGCAGAAAAAAAGAAATAAAAGTTGATGCAGATTTAACTATACAGTAACATGACATTTAAAATGCTCCAGCATCCATGTTGCTTTGTACCTGTATGTTGTGTCAACACTCAGGTTAGCAGCCACCAGCTCAGCCGGTGGGATCCAAGCAGGAAGGCAAGTGCCTGAAACCCATTTGGTCCATTCAAACAAACCAGGTTCCACACGGATTTTTGTCTTGGCCTCCTGCTGGAGACCTGAAACAGTTCAAAACAGAGTATGTAGTTGTAAATCAGAGAGGCAAATGTATTTGTAGTAATGATATTGTAAGTCATGCAGAACAGACAGTAAAAGTGTTTAAAGATTGAACGATTGGATAAAGGCTTCACTTTTCAACCTAGTTTGACTGCTACTAAAGTACATTGGTACCACAGAACTGTAATATACTGTAATATACTGAACCCTTTACCAGTCTAACTTGATAAACCCTGCTAATATATTCAATTCAATTCAGTTTATTTATAAAGCGCCAATTCACAACACATGTCGTCTCAAGACACTTCACAAAAGTCAGGTACATACATTCCAATTAATGCTAATCATTGAACAGTACAGTCAGATTCAGTTATTTATTCAAATTAGATAAAAAGTTTGTCTATCTAAGGAAACCCAGCAGATTGCATCCAGTCAGTGACTTGCAGCATTCCCTCCTCCTGGATGAGCATGTAGAGACAGTGGACAGTCACTGGCGTTGGTTTTGCAGCAATCCCTCATACTGAGCATGCATGTAGCGACAGTGGAGAGGAAAAACTCCCTTTTAACAGGAAGAAACCTCCAACAGAACCAGGCTCAGTGTGAGTGGCCATCTGCCACGACCGACTGGGGGTTAGAGAGAAAAGAGCAGAGACACAAAGAGAACAAAGAAGCACTGATCCAGGAGTCCTTTCTATGGGAAGGAAAAGGTAAATGTTAATGGATGTAGCTCCTTTAGTCGTTTCACCTAGAAAGAAAGAACAGATAAACTCTGAGCCAGTTTTCAATGTTAGAGTCTGAAGAGAGCACATAGAGTTAGTTACAGTAAAAGCTCAGTCAGTAGCTATGTCTAGGAGAGAGAAAGGGTTAAACACTGAAAGACAGGGCCATGTGGATCATCGGTAGAGGGTGACCATTAAGTTGTTGCCAGCAGAAGCTCGGACGATTCCCCTCTCCAGAATGGTGTTACAGGTAGACACAGAGTCAGGCCAGGTATAGCTTCTAGGAAAAGAAAAGAGAGAACAAAGTTAAAAGCTGAAATAACAGCAAATAATGCAAAATTGAAGAGTAGTGTGAGAATGTAGCGAAGAGGGTGAAAGTGGTCATTATGTCCTCCAGCAGCCTAAGCCTATAGCAGCATAACTACAGAGATAGTTCAGGATAAACTAGGCCACTCTAACTATAAGTTTTATCAAAAAGGAAAGTTTTAAGCCTAGCCTTAAAAGTAGACAGTTTGTCCATCTAGAGCCCACTGAGGGCCATTGTTATACTAAAAACCACAACGATTGGGATACCTCTCTCTTTCAGATTGATAATAACTATTGGAAAAGAGAGGGGGTCATACAGGTAGCAGAAATGGAGGGGGGGTTTGCACCTCAACCATAACTGAGCCGGTTTAGGCTAAACCTGACTCCCCCTTACTCCATCCAAAAAGGGGAGAAGAAGACGGAGGTAAAATAAGGAAGATAGCTCAGGATAACCTTAACCACTCCAACTATAAGCTTTATCAAAAAGGAAAGTTTTAATCCTAGCCTTAAAAGTAGACAGGGTGTCTGCCTCATGGACTAAAACTGGGAGCTGGTTCCACAGGAGAGGAGCCTGATAACTAAAGGATCTGCCTCCCATTCTACTTCTAGAGACTCTAGGAACCACCAGTAAACCTGCAGTCTGAGAACGAAGTGCTCTGTTAGGAACGTATGGAACAATCAGATCTCTGATGTATGATTGAGCTAGATCATTAAGGCCTTTATATGTGAGGAGGATAATTTTAAATTCTATTCTGGATTTAACAGGGAGCCAATGAAGGGAAGCTAAAGTAGGGGAAATATGATCTCTCTTTTTAATTTTCATCAGAACTCTTGCTGCAGCATTTTGAATCAGCTGAAGGCTTTTAACTGCATTTTGTGGACATCCTGATAGTAAAGAATTACAATAGTCCAGCCTTGAAGTAACAAATGCATGGACTAGTTTTTCAGCATCAATCCTGGACAGGATATTTCTAATTTTGGCAATGTTCCGGAGGTGAAAGAAGGAAATCCTAGAAACCTGTTTAATATGGGATTTAAATGACATGTCCTGGTCAAAAATAACACCAAGGTTTTTTACTTTATTATCGGAGGTCAATTTAATGCCATCCAGGTTAAGTGACTGACTAAGCGGTTTCTTTTTTAAAGACTCCGGTCCAAAGACGACAACTTCTGTCTTGTCTGAATTTAGAAGCAGAAAATTTAAAGTCATCCAAGTTTTTATGTCTTCAAGACATGCTTGTAGTCTATCTAACTGGTTGGGCTCATCAGGATTTATGGATAAGTAAAGCTGAGTGTCATCAGTGTAACAGTGAAAATTTATCTATGCTGCCTGATAATTTTACCTATTGGAAGCATATATATAGTAAAGAGAATTGGCCCAAGTACTGAACCCTGTGGTACTCCACAATTAACCCTGGAGTTTAAAGATGATTTATCATTTAATATATGAGCCTAGAGAACGATTTTGGACCCAACACTAAAACTCCCTCACTTTCAAATACATGTAAAGCAAATCATCCGAAGTACATAATCAGATGTTTGATACTAGCCTGTGTGATCAGTCTACTGATGAGGTGAATGAGGATGAGCTCCTACCTTGGAGGATGTGCTGAGCAGTCTGGATGCAGCGAAGAGAAGGAGAGCAGTAAACAAAGTCTATTGTTGTGTGGCTTTCTAACAGGGCTTCCCCTGAGTTGGGCCAAAACACACAGTGATTCATTATGAATTTAAATGAATTCAATTAAACCTTGCATTTGTGAATAACTTGCAAATAACACACACAGACCTACTAGACGGGCCTGGGTGGAGCCAAACACAGTAATCGGACAATCTTTTTCATAGTCCCGGTGACCTCCGCTCCTGCTTGGTAGGCTGCACGGCATGTTGAGATTAGAACGAATGTATCCACCTGTGCAACATAAATTAAAGTCTTGAAGAGGAGAAAAACACTAACATTTTAAAGATCAAATGGAAGTTCTGCTTAGAAGTGCTCAGAGGTGCTCTCTGCATCCTCACCTTTGGAATCGAAACACTGGGTGACCCAGTGTTTGCCAAACACCACATCCATCCTCTCGCCGTGCCGACACACAAACAGCCTCATCTTGGATGAGGAGGAGCGAGCACCTGGCCTCGATACCTGTGATGAAAACTTGTAGGCATTCACAGTGCCTTGCGCATGTATTCCTTATGCTTCTTCACATATTGTCACGTTACAACGACAAACTTCAAAGTATTTCATTGGGATTTTTGAGACAGACCAACCAAAAGCAAATAATTTTGAAGTGGAAGAAAAATAATGCATGGTTTTAAACATTTTTTACAAATGAAAATCTATAAAATGTGGTATGCATTTATGTCCCTCTTTACTCCGATACCCCTATATAAATTCCAGTGCAACCAGCGGCCTTAGGAAACCTTCCTGAAACCTTCTTTTTTGAGTTGAGATTAAGTCTACAATCCACAAATCTGACAAAAACTGCCAGTGTGGCAAAAACTTAACTCAATATCATCCTGAAACCAGCATCCCCACGAAAAAACATGGCCGTGGGAGCATTATGCTTGGTCCACAAATAAACTCAATTAGAAACTTTGACAAGACTCCCTCCAATCTAGCTAAGGCTGAGCTACTTTGCAAAGAGGAAAGGGAATAACTTCAGTCTGGTGAAGACATATGGCAAAGACTAGCATCTATAATTACAGTAACAGGTGATAATTATGAAAATGCTTTCCTTTTCTTTACACGTGTTGGTCTGTTAGGTAAGATCCTAATAGAATCATTAACTTTGTGGTTTCCTTTCTATACTTCCACACGGAAATGATCAATTCTGTTTACTAAAGCAGGCAGCCAGGCGACACTTTTAAAGAAATGTACCTGCATAGGAGGACAGAGGCCAGTGAGGCTGGAAGGATCCATAAGAGTGTCAAGCAGACTGTCATTTAATTGTCCATCAAATAATAGCCCTCCCACAGGACTACCAGAGGCAAATGGAGAGGCACAGTTAAGAAAGGAGTGAGACCTGCCAATCAGACAAGAACAAACTCAGCTTTAATTATCCATAGCACTTAGAAAGTCACACAGCTAGTCTACACTAGTTTGCTCATCACAAATGTTGTTTTTTCATCCTTACCCATGAACAACCCATGTGTCTGACTCGTCGGCACGACTCACATAGTTCTCAGGCAGCAGGCCAGACAGCCCAGTACCCAGCGAAGTGCCATACACCCAGCCCTCACTGGCTGTGCTCTGCTCCACTGGAGACATGAAGATGAAGTCCCCTTGCAACAGTTCGAGCTCATCGTCATTCTGGGGCACATACGGGTACATGACCTGAAGCGTCTGCAGCAGCATTGCAAAGATTAGAGTGACAACAGGGTGTTTCATTAAGGAGCTACTTGTTTGGTAGAGGAAGGGCTACCTCATGGTTAGCGAAACGAATATCCCTGGAAAGGAGCACAGCCAGCCAATCACAGCCTGCAGCCACGTCTATGCTTTTGGCCAACTTCTCTAGAACTGGAAGGTGACTACTTTGAAAGTGGTATGCCATTGTGACATGAAGCTGCTTCTTATGGGGCTCAACATGAACATCTGTTAAAAAAAAAAAAAAAAAAACACATACATTGATAAACATCCAGAACAATGATACGATTTTCCCATGGATAGAAACTCATTGGCTCAATAGGGATCTTATTTTAAAGGTATGACAAGAGCCAAATTAGTACACAATCTGCACATTTGCTACCAAAATTACTTGAAGTCAATGCACTCAGTCTTGGCTGATGGTTTAAGAGCCCCACCAATGTAACTGCACCCTTTCCATAGAACATATCGATGGTCTACCCTTAACTGAAGTTACAAACCTGCTTTAGATGCTGCCTCGGTTGCAAAGTCAGCAGCAAAACTCTTCAGAACCTCAGCCATCTGCTCCTCCACAAAAAGGCCAATAAAGTTTGAGGAGTTGTAGAGCTCCAGGGGCAGAGGCATTGGTATGCGACCTTTCCACTTGGCCAAGGTGGTCTGCAGGGAGTCAGTCAGAGCTTCTACCTTCTCATCAGCACACTGAGGAGCACAGAAGCAATTGGTGATCACAAAAGAAGAAAACACACACCGATAATCAACTGTAACCGTGCCTTAAAAGTTTTTGCATTTTATGAACACAATGTTAAATGTATATTATTGGGAATTTGGGTGACAGTTGTGTGCATAGTTCTGAACTGGAAGGAAAATGATACACGGTTTTTAACATTTTATACAAAAAAAAATCCACGGTATGCATTGGTATTTAGTCTTTCTACAGGCACATTTTGTTACAATTACAACTACACCTCTTTTCAGGTAAGCCTCTACCAGTTTAATATATCTAGAGAGCATCCTGTGAACAGCAATCTTTAAGTCTAGCCATAGGTTCTCAACTGGTCCAAGGTTTGGACTTTGACTGGGCCATTGTAACACTTTCATCTAAAACCAGTTTTTCTCAGTCCTGGTCCACAGGGCCCATTGTCTTGCATGCTTTGATTTGGTAAAAGTCTGATCAATGGGCTTCTGCAGAACTTGCTGAGCAGGTAATGCGATCATTTTAATCAGGTGTGCTGGAGCAGAGACACATCTAAAACATGAAGGACTGTGGGCCCTGAAGACGAGGGTTGAGAAACACGTGCACGATATCGCCAAAGGTATGCTGGTCTACTTTTACATGTACATGAACTTTGATGACATCCTATTCTTAATCTATAAAGTCCAATTCGTTGAAGGACCCACCGTTGCCAGCAAAAGCAACATCTTCCACAAGGTTTAGGAGTGTGTTTATAGTTGGATGAGTAAACCAGCTTTCAGCCCTCCTTTTAATTTATGCCCAAAAGGGGTTCAAAAAGTTTAGGTAGGATCTGTGGAGGCAGTAAGTTTCTCC
>JAHHUM010000897.1:631603-743991 GCA_036173005.1 Crenichthys baileyi
AAGAAGGAAACTAATTTCACTTCGGAGGAAATACTGGCAGGTTATTCGCTTAGTTTTAAAAAAAAATTTGATTGATTAAAAATAAAATCACGGCAACCATCAGAGTCGGGGGTTTGAAAAAGGACAAGATGAAAAAAACATGGCGGGGAGGCCGCATGGTGAGTATTTTTGAGGTTTAATAAATTTAAAAACACAGACTTAAACAGACAGATACGGGAGGTAATCCAAGGCACGGTTCAGGAGGCAAATACAAAAAAAACCACAAGGAGGTCTCGGGAAGTAACAAGGGGGGTTAACTGGGGAACCGCGGGGAAAACAATGAAAACTAGAGACTTATAAACTGAGGAAGTGGAGTGTGGATAATGAACGGGAGGCGGAAAATCAGAGGAAACATTAACGGGTGGGCCGGGCTGCAGGGAGGCTGAGGGAATTGTCGGGTAAAAACTAATGAGTGGGAGTATTCCCCAAACTCTGACAACCCGGGTTTTCAACCAGGAAGCAGGGTCGTATTTTTTAACACTCCTCTCTGCAGCTTCTGTACTGCTACCCCCCATTACCTATTAAAACAGGGTCTGCCCACGGCCAAAAAATTGAAAAGATTAAAAAAATTTATCTAAAAAGAGGAATCAGGAAAAATCTAATAAAAAAAAACACAACTCAGACAAAAAAAAAAATAAAACAATTAAATGTGGCTTAATAAACATAAGATCTCCCCTTTTCAAAGATTTTGCTATTTTAGTGACCTGATTTGTGACAATCAGATTGTTTTTATTTGGCCTCACAAAAACCTGGCTGCAGCAAGAGGATTTTTTACTAAAAATGAGTCAACTCCTACTAATTATTTAAATTTTCACATTCCTCGAAATACTGGGGGGGGAGGAGGAGTAGAAAACCATCTTTCCGTCCGATTTATTGATTAGTCCCAGACCAATCCATTGCTAAAAACCTTTTGAATTTTTTAACCCTTATTTTTCCCTCATCCAAATTGGAAAAAGCACTAAAACCACTTCTGTTTTTTTGTACCGTCCACCAGGGCCCCTACGCTCTTTTTAGATCAGTTTTCAGACCTTTTATCTGTTTTGTGTTAAAAACAGATAAAGTTATTATAGTGGGGGATTTTAACATTCATTTTTGACACTAAAGTGATACCTAAAAATAGCGTTTAATGTATCTTAGACTAAATTGGCTTTACTCAAAACATCAACAAACCTACCCACGTTTGTCTTCATTCTCTGGACCTTGTGGCTGACATATGGCATTGAGTGTAAAGACATAACAATATTTTCTCACAACCGTGTGCTGTTTGACCATTTTTTAATAACCTTTGAGTTTAATTTAACCGAGTACTCCACAGTTTGAAAGAAAATTTCATTATAGTAGATCTTTATCAGACAATGCTGTAACAACCTTTAAGAATCTGTTCCACTTTTAATTTCCTCATTATCACAGAAAAACAGAGTGGAGGGCAATAATTTTGTTTTTTCCCCTCACAAATTGATTCTCTTGTTCAGAGTGTTACTTCATCATTGCGTGGTGCATTAGACAATGCAGCCCCCTTGAAAAAGAAGGAAATTATTCATAGGAGGCAGGCTCCCTGGTTTAATTCAGAGCTGCGTACTTTAAAGCACAATGTTAGAAAATTGGAGCGAAAATGGCGCTCTCCACACCTAGGGATTCCTACTTAATCTGGAAAAATAGCCTAGTGTTGTATAAAAAGACACTTCACCAAGCTAGAACAGTCTTATTTCTCATCCTTAATAGAAGAGAACAAGAATAATCCTAGGTTTTTCTCTTTAATACAGTTGCTAAAACTTACACAGAGTCATAGCTCTGTTGAGCCATCCATTCCCTAGCTGCATCCATAGCTCTCAGCAGTCATGACTTTATGGGATTCTTCCAAAAAAAAAATTGATTCTATTAAAATAAATCTTTGACATACTCCCGAGATCATTACTTCATCCTCAGCAAGTGAGACAACATTGGAAGTAACTGTAGAACCTGATCTGTGGTTGGACTGTTTTGATCCTGTGGAACTTCCAGAGTTATCAGAAAATATTAGCTTCATCTAAACTTCAACTTGTATGTTTTAGACCCAATCCCAACCAAATTATTTAAGGAAGTTTTCCCTCTGATTACCAGCCCCATTTTAGATATGATTAATTTATCTTTAGTAAATGGGTATTTTACCACAAGCTTTTAAGGTAGCTGTAATTAAACCTTTGCTTAAGAAACCTTCGATTGATCGAGATGACTTAATAAATTACAGACCTATATCCAATCTTCCATTCTTATCTAAAATTCTTGAGAAAATATTTGCTAATCAAATGTGTGAGCATTTACACAGCAATGACCTGTTTGAAGAGTTTCAGTCAGGTTTCAGAGCTCATCATAGCAATGAAACAGCTCTGCTGAAAGTCACTGATGATATTCTTATTCCCTCAGATAATGGACTTGAGTCTGTACTGGTTCTGTTAGATCTCAGTGCTGCATTTGATACAGTCGATCATAATATTCTCTTAGAAAGGCTGGAATATGCTGTTTGGGATCAGGGGAACAGCGCTAGGCTGGTTTAAATCTTATTTGTCTGACAGATTCCAGTTTGTTCATGTAAATGATAAATCATCTTTAAACTCCAGGGTTTTAATTGTGGAGTACCACAGGGTTCAGTACTTGGCCAAATTTTCTTTACTATATATATGCTTCCAATAGGTAAAATTATCAGGCAGCATAGAATAAATTTTCACTGTTACGCTGATGATACTCAGCTTTACTTATCCATAAATCCTGATGAGCCCACCCAGTTAGATAGACTACAAGCATGTCTTGAAGACATAAAAACTTGGATGACTTTAATTTTCTGCTTCTAAATTCAGACAAGAAAGAAGTTGTCGTCTTTGGACCGGAGTCTTTAAAAAAGAAACTGCTTAGTCAATCACTTAACTGGATGGCATTAAATTGACCTCCGATAATAAAGTAAAAAACCTTGTTTTTTTTTTTGACCAGGACATTTTTTTAAATCCCATTTAAACAGGTTTCTGGTTTTTCCTTTTCATCCCGGAACATGCCAAAAATTAGAAAATATCCTGTCCGGGGTGACGCTGAAAAACTAGTCCCTGCATTTTTTCTTCAAGGCTGGACTATTGTAATTCTTTACTATCAGGATGTCCACAAAATGCAGTTAAAAGCCTTCAGCTGATCAAAATGCTGCAGCAAGAGTTCTGATGAAAATAAAAGAGAGATCATATTCCCCCTACTTTAGCTTCCCTTCATTGGCTCCTGTTAAATCCAGAATAGAATTTTTAAATTCTCCTCCTCACATAAAAGCCCTTAATGATTTTTAGCTCCATCATACATCAGAGATCTGATTTTTTCCATACTTCCTAACAGAGCACTTGTTTTAGACTGCAGGGTTTTCTGGTGGTTCCTAGAGTCTCTAGAAGTGAAATGGGGGGCAGATCCTTTAGTTATCAGGCTCCTCTCCTGTGGGAAACCAGCTCCCCCTTTTAGTCCGTGAGGCGGACCCCTGTCTACTTTTAAGGCTAGGCTTAAAAACTTTCCTTTTTTTATAAAGCTTATAGTTAGAGTGGCTTAGGTTTTATCCTGAGCTATCTTCCCTTTTTTTACCCCCTCTTCTTCCCCCTTGTTGGATGGAGTAAGGGGGAGTCAGGTTTAGCCTAAACCGCTCATTTACGGTTGAGGTGCAAACACACCCTCCATTTCTGCTACCTGTATGCCCCCCTCTCTTTCCAATGGTTATGGTCAATCTGAAAGAGAGGGGTATCCCCAATCGTTGTGGTTTTTAGTATAACAATGGCCATCAGTGGGCTCTAGATGGAAAAAACTGTCTACTTTTAAGGCTAGGTTTAAAACTTTCCTTTTTGATAAAGCTTATAGTTAGAGGGGCTTAGGTTATCCTGAGCTATTTTATAGTTATGCTGCTATAGGCTTAGGCTGGGGGAGGACATAATGACCACTTTCACCCTCTTCGCTACTTTCTCACGCTACTCTTCAATTTTGAAATTTTTTGCTGTTATTTCAGCTTTTAACTTTTTTCTCTTTTTTTCTCTTCCTAGAAGCTACACCGGCCTGACTCTGTGTCTACCTGTAAACCCCTTTTTGGAGAGGGGGAACCTCCAAGCTTCTGCTGGCAACAATTAATGCTCACCCTCTACCGATGATCCACATGGCCCTGTCTTTCAGTTTTTAAAACCCTTTCTCTCTCCTAGACATAGCTACTGACTGAGCTTCTACTGTGACTAACTCTATGTGCTCTCTTCAGACTCTAACATTGAAAACTGGCTCAGAGTTTATCTATTCTTTATTTCTAGGTGAAACGACTAAAGGAGCTACATCCATTAACATTTACTTTTCCTTCCCATAGAAAGTACTCCTGGATCAGTGCTTCTTTGTTCTCTTTGTGTCTCTGCTCTGTTCTCTCTAACCCCCAGTCAGTCGTGGCAGATGGCCGCTCACACTGAGCCTGGTTCTGCTGGAGGTTTCTTCCTGTTAAAAGGGAGTTTTTCCTCTCCACTGTCGCTACATGCATGCTCAGTATGAGGGATTGCTGCAAAGTCAACGCCAGTAACTGTCCACTGTCTCTACATGCTCATCCAGGAGGAGTGAATGCTGCAAGTCACTGACTGGATGCAATCTGCTGGGTTTCCTTAGATAGAAAAACTTTTTATCCAATTTGAATAAATAACAGAATCTGGCTGCACTGTTCAATGATTAAGATTAATTGGAATGTATGTACCTGACTTTTGTGAAGTGCCTTGAGACGACATGTGTTGTGAATTGGCGCTATATAAATAAACTGAATTGAATTGAATTGAATTGAGTAAAGCAGG
The DNA here is from genome assembly GCA_036173005.1 of Crenichthys baileyi. Classification (NCBI taxonomy): domain Eukaryota; kingdom Metazoa; phylum Chordata; class Actinopteri; order Cyprinodontiformes; family Goodeidae; genus Crenichthys; species Crenichthys baileyi. Next base: position 636,451 of record JAHHUM010000897.1, read on the forward strand.
GACAAGAGGAACTGAGCAAAAACTAGACTAAATAAATCCTTGGGAAACTCTGACCTAAAAGGAAAATAAACCAACACTTGAACACAAGAATCTAGAAAGTAAAACACTAACAAAAAGCCCAAAATGGCAGATCCTGACACATAGTCCCGAACATAATTACTTCATCCTCAGTAAGTGAGACAGCATTGGAAGTAACTGTAGAAACGGATCTGTGTTTGGACTGTTATGAATCCTGTGGAGCTTCCTAAGTTAGCAAAAATATTAGCTTCATCTAAACATAACATCAGAGAGTTTGGTCCGTATTGACATGATAGCATCACACAGATGCTGCAGATTTGTTGGCTGCACATCCATGATGCGAATCTCCACATCTCAAAGGTGCTCTACAGTCTGGTGACAGTGGAGGCCATTTGAGAACAGTGAACTCATTGTCATGTTCAAGAAACCAGTCTGAGATGATTCGTGCTTTAGGGGATGGCGCTTTATCCTGCTGGAAGTAACCATCAGAAGATGGGTACACTGTGGTCATAAAGGGATGGACATGGTCAGCAACAATACTCAGGTAGGCTGTGGCGTTGACACGATGCTCAGTTGGTACTAAGGGGTCCAAAGTGTGCCAAGAAAATTTCCCCCAAACCATTACACCACCACCACCAGCCTGGACCATTGATTCAAGGCAGGATGGATCCATGATTTCATGTTGGTGACGCCAAATTCTGACCCTACTCTCCGAATGTCGCAGCAGCAAATTGAGACTCATCAGACCGTGGCAACGTTTTTCCAATCTTCTATTGTCCAATTTTGGTGAGCCTGTGTGAATTGTAGCCTCAGTTTCCTGTTCTTAGCTGACAGGAGTGGCACCCGGTGTGGTCTTCTGCTGCTGTAGCCCATCCGCCTCAAGGTTCGACGTGTTGTGCGTTCAGAGATGCTCTTCTGCATGCCTTGGTTGTAACGAGTGGCTATTTGAGTTACTGTTGCTTTTCTATCAGCTCAAACCAGTCTGGCCATTCTCCTCTGACCTCTGGCATCAACAAGGCATTTATACCCACAGAACTGCTGCTCACTGGATATTTTCTCTTTATTGGACCATTCTCTGTAAACCCTAGGGATGGTAGTGCGTGAAAATGCCAGTAGATCAGCAGTTTTTGAAATACTCAGACCAGCCCGTCTGGCACCAACAACCATGCCACGTTCAAAGTCACTTAAATCACCTTTCTTCCTGATTCTGATGCTCGGTTTGAACTGCAGCAGATCGTCTTGATCATGTCTACACGCCTAAATGCATTGAGTTGCTGCCATGTGATTGGCTGATTAGAAATCAGCATTAACCAGCAGTTGGACAGGTGTATCTAATAAAGTGCCCGGTGAGTGTATATGCTTCCAGTAGGTAGAATTATCGGGCAGCATGGGATACACTTTCAGTTACGCTGATGACACTCAGCTTTACTTATCCATAAATCAACCAGTTAGATAGACTGCAGACATGTCTTGAAGACGTAAAATCTTGGATGACTTTAAATGCTTCTAAATTCAGACAAGACAGAAGTTGTCGTCTTTGGACCGGAATCTTTGTAAAAGAAACAGCTTAGTCAATCAATTAATGTGGACGACATTAAATTGACCCCCGGTAATAAAGTAAAAAACCTTGGTGTTATTTTTGACCAGGACATAAAATTAAAATAAAATTCTCCTCCTCACATATAAAGCCCTTAATGATCTAGCTCCATCATACATCAGAGATCTGATTGGTCAATGTATTCCTAACAGAGCACTTTGTTCTCAGACTGCAGGTTTACTGGTGGTTCCTAGAGTCTCCAGAAGTAGAATGGGAGGCAGATCCTTCAGTTAACAGGCCCCTCTCCTGTGGAACCAGCTCCCAGTTTTAGTCTGTGAGGCAGACACCCTGTCTACTTTTAAGGCTAGACTTAAAACCTTCCTTTTTGATAAAGCTTATAGTTAGAGTGGCTTAGGTTATCCTGAGCTATCTCTGTATTGATGCTGCTATAGGCTTAGACTGCTGGAAGACATAATGACCACTTTCACTCTCTACGCTACCCTCCAATTTTGTATTATTTGCTGTTATTTCAGCTTTTAACTCTATGTTCTCTCTCTGTTTTTTCTCTTCCAGAAGCTACGTCTGGCCTGCGATGTGTTTTGCTGTGACACCTTCCTAGAGGGCGACATCGGCCAAACTGCTGCTGCCAACAACCTAATGCTCACCTTATACAGATGATCCACTTGGCCCTGTCTTTTAGTGTTTAACCCTGTTGGGATTGTGATTATTGATTAATTAATATTTATCAAGAATTATAATTAAAAATCATCATTTGAGAAAATTAATTTCTTAACCAAAAATCCTCATTTATGAATCGAAACCAGAGATGTCCTCTGGTGTTGTAATTGTGGCTTAAAGCCCTTGATAATTACAATTAATAAATTCTCTGTAATAGTTGATAACTATTATTAGATGTCACTGTTTAATCAACCGTTTCTGCCGAAACGTGGGGAACTTTAACCTTATTTTGACTGACAAATCACTCTTGCACAAAATAAACACAAACACCTTCTCTTTATCTACGTGAATATTTATTAAATCAACAGCCCTGATACAACTCGCTCTTCCGATTCAATAATCTTCAACAAATCAAACATGCAAAGTTCTACACAAAAAGGGTAAATTTTCTAACTAAACAATATAAAACAGCATTGAGTGTGTATGAGATCAAACCAGCAGTTATGGCAGTTACGGCACAATACAAAAGGAATATGGTTGAACAAAGCTCGGGGAGGCCACTCCCAAAGTGTAGCTTAGTTAGTTAGTCATAAAACATCCCCCACCGCTGGGGAGTCTGCGCACACAAAGGGTTGTAAAACTTTTGGTCCACAGCAATAATCAACATCCAATAACACCTGGCATGCGAATACACTTTGAACACATTAGACTATAAGTGGCGATTCTAAATCGCCCTAAAATCCAACTCTATCCTGCCCAAGCTATTTCTAATAAAGAAATAAAATTTAAAAAAAAAGAACGAAATTACTTGGTGGTGTCTCCTCTGGATCAGAGGAGAGGAGGGGGGGGGGGGGGTTCCATGCGTCCGTGGATAACTCAGGGGATCGGTCTGTCCTTTTCGGCCTCCTTGGCAGAAAGGTGGAAAATATGACGGACCGTCACTAGTCGACTCGAACAAAAAAAAAAAACAAGGAGGAAAAATTACATGTCCTTGAAAACTTTTTTGTTTGTTACGTGTTAAATCCACGTCCTCAATTGGTAAAGTTGATAACTCCAAGCCTTCTTATTCCCGGAGCCTCTTTTATGAGTTTTGTTCTCGTTGGCCAACGGGGAGAATGAATGAAAGTTCACGTGGGATTTTCTTCTCCAGAAAGATGCGCTTCAGATGCCGGTAACCGCGTCTCGGTTCCAAACTGAAAAGCACAGCTGGGAGGGAGCTCATTTGTTATATAGTCCACTGTGACATCAGCGCTGCGATACCTCCGTCCTATCAGCCGCGGTGCCCGCTGGGATTGGTAGTAGTGGACTATCCTGGGGTACAAAATGGCCGATGACGCCGGAAAGCATACTGGCATCCAGCAACGTACAGAATGGTCCAATATTCAGCAACACATGGTCCAACATTCCCCCCTAGGTTCAAAGGGTGAGATGAATCGCAGTCTTTGAAGCTACTGGGACCATTCTGTCCTTAGCTGAACAATACCATGTGTTCAGCAACACATGGTCCAACAACCCTGTCTCTCCTAGACATAGCTACTGGCTGAGCTTCTACTGTGACTAACTGTATGTGCTCTCTTTCATACTCTAGACTTGAAAACTGGCTGAGAGTTTATCTGTTCTCTCTTCCTAGATGAAACCACTAAAAGAGCTACATCCATTAAAATTTACTTTTCCTTCCCAAAGAAAGTACTCCTGAATCAGTGCTTCTTTGTTCTCTTTGTGTCTCTGCTCTGTTCTCTCAAACCCAGAGTCGGTCATGGCAGATGGCCGCTCACACTGAGCCTGGTTCTGCTGGAGGTTTCTTCCTGTTAAAAGGGAGTTTTGCTCTCCACTGTCAACTACATTCATGCTCAGTACGAGGGATTGCTGCAAAGTCAATGCAAGCTCCTGTCCACTGTCGCTACATGCTCATCCGAGAGGACTGAATACTTGCAAGTCACTGACTCGATGCAATCTGCTGAGTTTCCTTAGATAGAAAACATTTTAACTAATTTGAATAATAAACTGAATGCGACTGCACCGTTTGATCGTTTGGATTAATTGGAATGTATGTACCTGACTTGATATCTGTATGATTCGATTGAATTGACTTTGTGAAGGGCCTTGAGACGACTGTGTTGTGAATTGGTGCAATATAAGTAAAACTGAAATCAACTGAATTGAAAAGTTAATATTACTGCTTAGAGCTTAGAATTTTCCCAGAATGCATTGCAGATCTTGAGGAACTTGATGTAAATAGATTATACAGCACAGTACTGCTTGGAATATGGTATTTTAGCAGTGATTCAGCAGTTTCCATTACTGTTTTTTCCATACCGGTACCTACTTTTTTGGTCCCGGCTCCTGAGCAGGTACGACCGGGGCTGAGCAGGGACTGCATGTGACGTGAACAGACTGCTGTTCACTGATTGGCCGTGAGAGGAGGAGAAATGAGAAGGTTTTCGTTTAGACAGTGCAGGGAAAAGTTAATAAAACTCAAGAGCAACTACAATAATATTTAGGACTACAGTGGCCGAAGCAGGTCATATATGTAATTTTACCATTTACAGATCATAAACCATACCTGAAGGCTGACAGAAAAGAAAAAAGACACAAAAAATCAGCTGTTCAGAGGCACAAACATTTCCCCCAAAACACACAAAACAAAACCACCATGAAACAACGTGTTTGGTTCGGACATTTGAGGGAGCAGGCAGAGAGCAGCTGCCCGTAATCAGACTGCCTGCATCGGACTAAACAGGAGGACAAGCCCACTGAATCTGCGGAGCACGAATATGCAATATCCCATCTAAAACTAAGTTCAAAGGTCAAATGTCCATGGTTTTGCGCTTTTAAGTCCTTGTGCTCGTTATTGCCATGGATAAAACAAAAACTTCTTCATAAAGCCCAAAATTGTAACTTCTTCAGACAAACTGTAGAGTTTTACCATCCAGACAGCAGCATCTCTCTCCTCTCTGCTTCTCCTGCCACAGCCCCCTCACATCAGAACCCCTGAGCCTTATTTTATAAGTTCTGGCTGGGCTGTGGTCCCGATAATTATCAAAGTGGATCATTTTAGACATAAAAAACACAAGACATTCTTGCATATATATTAATACAAACGTTATTAGCATTTAGTTTATGTTTTTTTTTTCTAGTTGTTTTTATCATTTCACCCAGATTTAGCACAGTAACTTTAATAGCAGCACATCGCTCTACACTTATGGCTGGAGGCGGGGCTTCAGCCACCATAGCTTCAGCCATTGGGGGGTCAGTGGAAACACAACAGTTACCGTACTGAGTAGAGTGAAATCGAGTGGTGCAGAGCTGCGCTGGTTAAAACGAGCCAGTGGAAAAGTTTTTTTCTGGTATTTTTTTCTGGTATTCCATCTCTTTTATTCTAAATTCATCTCAAAGTTCATCTTATTAACATAAAAAATAATGCAAATCAAGCTTTATTTACAACACAGCATTTATTAAAGATGGCCCTGCATGTCAGACAATATCGTAAATATGTAGTAAACTCTAATAGCGGGTTTCTTCCATCTGTTTGACAACTGCATATTTAATTGTTTACACAAAGAAAACAAAATCTAGACTGAAGGTTATGATATAACTTAATTGCTGGTCCCAGGAAATTGATGCACTATAAATAAGTTTTTTTCTTTGTAGTTCGGAGTGTGTGACCACACTAAGGGTAGTCTTTCAACACTAGAATGTAAGTCAAGGAGTATGCAGTTTTATATTTAGTTTTTTGTGTTTTTACCCAACTTTTTCTGAATATGGTTAGGTTTTTGGATTTTAGTTTAAAAATGCCTCCCTATATGTAGAGTATGTCAGAGGTGCAAGGAGAATGGACCGGACTGAGATGATAGAAAGGCAACAGTAGTTCAAATAACCACTATTACAACCAAGCTATGCAGTACACCATCTCTGAACACACAACACATTGAGTCTTGAAGCCAGTGGGCTAGAGCTGCTGAAGACAACGCCAAGTGCCACTTCTGTCAGCTAAGAACAGGAGGCTAAGGCTACAATTCCCACAGCCTCACCAAAGTTATACAATAACATATTGGGAAAATGTTTCAGCTGCAACATTTAGATGGTAGGGTCAGAATTGGGCATAAACTGTATGAAAGTATGGACCAATCCTGCCTTGTACAATTTTAGGCTGGTGGTGGTGTAATGGTTTGAGGGAGATTTTCTTTGCACACTTGGGGCCCCTGGATGCCAACTGAGCACCATTTAAATGCCACAATGTGCTTGAGTGTTGTTGCTGACTATGTCCATCCCTTGATCACGATGTACCATCCACTTATGGCTACATCCAGCAGAATAATGCACCAGGACACAACACTCAAATGATTACAAACTGGTTTCTTCAACATGACAATGAGTTCATTGTACTCCAATGGCCTCCACAGTCACCAGATCTCAGCCCAGTAAGGCAGAAAATGTGTTTGAATGGGAGATTGGCATAATGGATGTGCAGCCAAACAAATGTGTAGAAACTGGAATGCTGTCATGTCAGTATGGACCAAAATCTTTAGGAAAAGAGGATTGCAGTGTGTCTACCAAAACATCAAGGAGAATGTCCAGATGTACTGTTACCACTACGTGTTAGATGCTCTGTGTATGTTAACGTAGGTAAACAGCAAGCCAAACTCGTTTTCACAAGCCAGGATCCGTGCATCTTGCTTCTTCATTTCAGTCTTCTGAAGACAGCTTACAATGTAAGATTGCGTCTTGAAAAGGTCGAGTGAAACTGAAATGCCTAAACAGAAATAGAAAAATATCCTTGAGTTTAGTGTAGAAAAAATAACTACACAGGAAACAGTCAGCACCAAAATAATGCATTAAACTTAACTAAAGTGCTATCCCCAAAGCTAAAGGATGTATCAATAGTTAGATTGATCCATTCATATGCTAATTAGATTGTTAACAAGTGAATAGCCACTAATACACTGAGGCATGACCTTAAAAAGGGGCTTAATACTCCAATGTGGCAGAATTACAATTCTTCAAGGTTTTGTGGGCCAAAATCATTCATAGTGCTGTAAAAGACTAATTGCTAGTAATCACAGACACTTTATTGCTCCTCTTGCAATCACTTTTTCACACAGGGCTAGGTTGGTTTGTATTTTTTCCCCATTCATAAACACTTTACTTTTTTTTAATGTGTCTTCTTCAGCAGAGCAGCACTCACAATTGGTGTCTGAGCACCAAGAAGAAGCCCAACAGATTTACAGCTAACACAATAATGCTCTGCTTGATATTTTTAAAAGAAACTTTATTAGAAACTGCTTTTGGATTATTTCAATCTTCTTGGCACTCAGACAACAATTCTGAGTGCTACTCTGCCGGACCGAACATGGTAAAAAAAAGAGAAACTGCTTTGGGATTATTTCAATTGCAATGGACATGGAGACGGAAATAAAAAGGAAGAAAAGGCAAAAAAAGAGAGAGAGGTTGGGCAAAAAGGAAAAAGGGATAGTAGGAGAATAGAATATAGGAGAGAAAGAAGGGTGAAGAAAATACACACCCTAGATTACACCTGCAGAAACAAATATAACAACAGCAGTGTTACCAAAAGGTACACAGTAATATACCGGAGCAGATCTAGCCATGGACCCAGAGACCCAAGACCCCGGGGCACATCACCCCCAAGCAAAGGCCCGACAGAGCCAGGGGGCACAGACCCCAGCATGCAGCCACCGGGAGTGAGCCGGCACACACCAAAGCACCCAGCACCGGAGACCTAAAGCCACCAATGCACCAGCAGGCAGAGAGTCATCAGCAGGGAGTGTGGCAGGGAGGAAATAGAGACACACCACCCACCAGAAACCACCCTGCAGACAAGCAGACCCCACCCCAGTACAAGGCCAAGAAGCCCAATGCAATCAGTAAGCCCAGCAACACCCGCCACGCAGCACCCACACTGTCAGAGCCACACCACACAGGACCATCACCACAGCATGCCATACAGCGGAGGACTGAACGTAGCAGAGAGCACCCAAAGCAAAAGCCGTGCACAAAGGCCACACTGCGCAGATGCATCCCCACCACCCTTCCAAAAATAAAGCACCCCCACAGAAGTGCACCCACGCATAAAGACCCACAGCATACAAACCCAAGAACACATGCCCATACCCCAGCCAGAAGTAGCCCCATGAGAAACCCCACACCGAAGCCCACAAAAGGAGCCCATAGAGCCAAAACCAAAACCAACCGAGAAGCCGAGACCACTCCACCCCGAGACCAACTCTGGCAAGCCAACTCACCCAAACTATGCAACTATGCAAACTATTTTCATAAACAAAAAATACACTATGTCTAGTTTTGTATTAAAGAATGCTTGGTGAAAATGTGGTATGAGAGTTTTCAGGCTCCATTTATTTAGATTGTCCTAAAAAATTATTGGAAAAGACAGGATAAAATTTCAACTAGGCTTCGAATATGCCTCTTAGCTGGAGTTTAATAACTCCTACTAGTACTTTGGCTGCCTTTTGAGGTAGTCTATTTAGCTTGTAAATAGCTGTAACCATCATGGCATCTTGTATATTAGCTTCCAGTTTAAAAAAAAACCTCGCAAAGTATTAGACTTAAAGTTAAACTAACAGAGTATTGTGTTCACCACAGTATGACTTTTAAGCTGGGCACAGGGTGTGGTTTAGGGGTGTATGGAGAACCGCCACTGCTGGACAGTAGGTGGCACTCAGACAACCTAGTTACGTGGCAGGCTGCTCATTATAAAAGGTTTAGCAACCACTGATATAGACTTTTAGTCGGCGTCTTTCTCTGTTAACAGCACCAATTGCTCTGCAATACCAATAAAAAGGATGTGGGCCATCATTCTCAACCTGAAGCACTGTTTAGGTGTCTTTTATTTTAAAATTGTGTTTTTGTTTCTTTTATGTGATCCTGCATAGCATATTACTAATAAAATCAAACTGTAAAGGTTTTTTTTTGTTGTTGCCTTTTTGCAGTGTCCACGTGGTGTCGCTGCAAACCTCCATAAAACTGACAGTTTATGATAACAGTCATCATATGTGATCCGGGTTGAGACAGAAGAGCTTTAACTTATGTCATCTGACTCGTGACTACCTGGAGCAGTGGTGAATCTTCTGACTGTGAGTCCGTGTTTGTTGTGGGGCGGGTCATGACACTCCAGAAGTGGGTGTTTCTCCGCAAACTCGCCGCTGGTTTTCCGTCCTCCCGGAGCTGTCCCACACACGTGCTCAGACTCAGTCAGTCTGCTGCCGTCAACATGGCAGAAGAGTCGAAGAAACTAGCAGCTTACTTTGCCGTGGATAACAGCGTTCAGGTACAGCGCACCTCAGTATCGTTGTTAGCTAACAAGCAGACATGTTCGCTTTTTGCTGATTTGTGTGTGGAGTGCACAGCTGCTACATGTCCTTGCAGCAAGATACAGCCTGCTAGCATAGCCGCATTCACAGATGAATGCACATCATGCCAACTTGCTGTATTATCATTTATCTAACTTGTATTTTAAAGCGACTCAGCTCAGTGTTTTGCGGACTTGTCCCCAGAGCTATCTGGGTTCTGCTTTAAGAACTTAAACCAGTTTGTGCTATGTAAACATGATTTCATTGATGGGAATGCTTTAGATCAGCTGTGTTGCTGCCGTGTATTAAACCCAGCATGCAACTACAAACCTGAACAAAAAAACAGTTTACAGTTGGAACAGTGGTATTAATAAAGCAATGCTGTTTTTTTCCGCTATACACTGCCTTGCAAAAGTATCCATACCCTTTGAACTTTCACATTCCAACCACAAACATGAAAGTATTTTCTGTGATAGACCAATTAACCCCAGTGAATATTTGTAAAGCGGAAGGAAAATCTGCTGAAGACATCCTCCCTTACACCATAATGCAGCCGCCACCATGTTTCACAAGTGGAACAGTGTGGCAAGAAGATGTGCAGGGTTAGGTTTCCACCTGACCTTTTAGGAGGATGGCCATGTCTTGGTAGGCTTGCAGTTGTGCCTTGTTTTTTTCCGTTCCAGATAATGGACTGAACAGGTCTTCATATTTACACTGATAATAAGTTATACACAGGCAGGTTATATTTAGTAATTAGGTGAGTTTTTGAAGAGATTGGTTGCACTGGATTTTCTTTTGGGGTATGATATTAAGGGATCTGAATACCAATGTGTGTAACTCTTGTATAAAGGTTTGTAGTGAAACATGACAAAAAAAAGTTCAAATACTTATTCTTGGGAAGCACTGTAAGTAATTTATATAACACAAACATAATTTTTTTTAAATTTTTGCTGCTACTTAAATGTATAAAATATCACATGGTCGATTGGGTTTTTTCATTGACAGAACAATCAGGTGGTTGGAGTGGGTAGTGGGTCAACCATTGTTTATGCTGTGGACAGGTTAGGTAAGTAAAACTAGTATTGCCTTTAATGTCAGCTATATACAGCATCTAACATGAAAAATGATACATTTAGTCAAAGTTGTACCTGGAAGATGCTTTAAAAACAAGAAGCAGGAAAAAATGACTCCCTCTGTGGGACTTTTTACTTAGTTTTTTTTAACATCTTCCCAGTGGAATGCAGTAGATTTGAGTGCAACTGATAGTGATACTTATTTAAGTTAAGAAACTGTTGATACTACACATTCTTACTTGTTTACAACATTACTGAGTGGTTGAACAGGAGGGGCTTCAGTTGAGTTCTTAAGATTGGCTCTTGAATGTTCTGTTTTTCTTTTGTTGTGTCCATTGTTTGATAAAGCTGAGAGAGTTCGACAGGAACAACTCAACATCGTGTGTGTGCCCACCTCCTTCCAGGTTAGTTAAAGTAGGGAAAACACTCGAGTCTTGCTCGACTTGGCAGCTTGTTGTGTTGTCGACAAGTCTTCTGAAAAACTAAAACGTTCCCTAAGAGCATTGTGGTTTTGTTATCGTCATGCTCTGATATGAAACCTCTTCAATGGGTGAAATGAATACAATCAAAGTAGGGTTGAATGTCACTTCCACCATACTGCCAAAGGTATTTGCCTGTCCATCTTCACACAGTTAAGAGATCGAGTGACATCCCATTCTTAGTCCATAGGGTGTAATATGATGTTAGCCCATCGTTTGCAGCGATAATAGTTTTACGTCTCCTGAGAATCCTTTCCACAAGGTTTAGGAATGTGTTTTTTGAATGTAAATTTTTGAAACACTGCTTAATCCCCTCTGCATCAAACTTTACACTTGATACATTGCAGTCAGACAAGGGCTGTTGTCCAGGTAGCCATGAAACGCTGACTTATCCATTGGATTGCCAGACAGATAGCTAAGATTCATCACTCCAGGAAACCCTGGAGCCCAGCGGCAGCATGCTTTACACCAGTGGTTTTTGTTCCTGGTCCTCGTGACCGACTGGCCTACATGTTTTAGGTGTTTCCCTGCCTTCACACACCTGACTTAAATAAATGGGTGATTAACAGGCCTTTGCAGCACTTGATGGCTGCCGAGGAGGTAATGCAGTCATTTGATTCAGGTGTGCTGAAGTCGGGACACATCTAAACACACTTTCAAAGTTTTCCCAATTGTTACCTTCATTTCTTCAAGTAATGATGGCCACTCGTTTTTCTTTACTTTGCTGCTTTTTTCTTGCCATAATACAAATTCTAACAGTCTATTCAGTAGGACTATCAGCTGTGTACTGTATCCACCTCCTGCACAACACAACTGATTGTCCCAACCCCATTTATAAAGCTTGAAATCCCACTTATTAAACCTGACAGGGCACACCTGTGAAGTGAAAACCATTTCAGGTGACTACCTCTTGAAGCTCATCAACAGAATGCCAAGAGTGTGCGGAGCAGTAATCAAAGCAAAAGGTGGCTACTTTGAAGAACCTAGAATATAAGACATATTTTCAGTTGTTTCACACTTTTTTGTTCAGTATATAATTCCACATGTGTTAATTCATAGTTTTGATGCCTTCAGTGTGAAGCTACAATATTCATAGTCATGAAAATAAAGACAACTCTTTGAATGAGAAGGTGTGTCCGAACCTTTGGTCTGTACTGTACTATTGTTCTTTAGCATTAAGAAACAGCCATTGTGTGTTTATCCCTACATATATATTTTTTTAAATTAGCAGCACACCTCTCTCTGTTGTACATCCAAACAAATATTTGCTTTGACGCTCAGCTCATTCCTCCCATCTCTCCACTTCATCCTCCCACAGGCTCGGCAGCTGATTTTGCAGCATGGCCTTACGCTGTCGGATCTGGAAAGACACCCAGAGGTATTCAATTCAGTTAAAAATACTAAATGTTATATTAAATGATATTAAATGTTGTTGTAGCTCACATTATGCAGGTTTTCTGAAAGAGCCGTTGATGCTGATGTCTGTGGGGAGGAAGGATCTCCTGTAAGTCTGTCTTACAGCATTCCTGAAGAAGCCTCTGACAGAAGACACTCTGTTGTTGTACAACAGTCTCATGAAGAGGATACTCAGGGTTCTCCATAATGTTCTTCTTTTTATGAAGAAACCTTCTTTGCACAATGATCTCCAGAGGTTCCAGAGGAGTCCCCAGAACAGAGCCAGTCTTCTAGCTTGTTAAGTTTTTTAAGTCCCTGGCTCTGATGCTGGTACCCCAGCAGATGATGGCAGAAGAGATCACACTCTCCACAACAGACTTATAGAAGATATGCAGCATCTTGCTACAAACACCAAAGGACCTAAGCTTCCTCAAGAAGTACAGTCTGCTCTGTCCCTTCTTTTAGACGGCTTCACAGTTGCATCTCCACTCCAGTCTGTTGTCCAGGTGAAAACCGAGGAATTTATACTCCTCCACCTTTTCTCCCATGATGGAAATAGTGTCTGACCTATTCCTGTTTCTCCTAAAATCTACAATCATTTCCTTTGTTTTATTCACGTTCAAGATGAGATGATTGTTTCTACACCATAGCACAAAGCGGTCCACCAGCTCCCTGTACTCAGCTTCTTGTCCATCTCTGATCCACCCCAAGACTGCAGAATCATCTGAGTATTTCTGCAGATGACAGGAGGCTGTCTTGTACTGGAAGTCTGAGGTGTACAAAGTGAAGAGGAATGGTGAGAGTTCAGTCCCCTGTGGTGCTCCTGTGCTGCTGACTACCTGGTTAGACTCACAACCCTTCAGTCTCACAAACTGTGGTCTGTTTGTCAGGTAGTCTTTGATCCAGGAGATTGTTGAGGCCTCCACCTGAGTCTTCTGGAGGTTCTGGCAAAGCAAATCAGGATGAATTCTGTGAAATGCACTGGAGAAATCAAATAACATGATCCTTACAGTGCTGCTGGCTTTGTCCAGATGACAGTGGGTTTGTTGAAGCAGGTGTATGATGGCATCCTCAACCCAACTCCAACTCCACAGCGATAAGCAAACTGAGGGGGGTCCTCATAGTTTATTGTTTGCTTACTCAGGTGGGCGAACAGGAGTCTCTCTAGGACCTTCATGGTGTGGGATATCAGGGCAACAGGTCTATAGTCATTGAGGACTGATGGGTGAGTTTTCTTTGGTACTGGAAGAAAACAGGAGGTCTTCCAAAAGACTGGAAACTTCTTCTGGTCTAGGCTAAGGTTGAAGAGGTGCTGCAGAATCTCACAGAGCTGCTCTGCACAGGCCGTCAGGATGATTGAGGATGTCACAACAGCAGGAACAGGCCACGGTCTGCTGCTGGTGCTTAAACCCTGTCTGTTTAAATTGGAGTTGTTAGAATTATCCCAGTGAAACAGCAGAAAGCCAATGATAGCAGGACGTTACTGAGGGTGCACATGCGTTATCTGTGCTTTGTGCCTGCACTGCACAGCTGGATGTGGCGATTGACGGAGCAGATGAAGTAGACGCAGAGCTGACGCTGATAAAAGGAGGGGGGTGAGTATGTTTTAACACGGGGCGGCTCAGTTTAAGCTGAATTGTGTTTCTGACTCATTATCTCCTTTTTATAGTGGCTGTCTTACTCAAGAGAAGATTGTCGCCAGCTGCTCAAAATATTTTGTTGTCATTGCTGACTACAGGTCTGCATTAGTTACCATGAGTGACCATTATTTGCCAGTTTTAAAGGAAAAAAAATGTTAGAAAAACGAACTTTTTTTTTTTGGTCTCCCAGAAAGGACTCCAAAGCTCTCGGTCAGCAGTGGAAGAAGGGCGTTCCCATCGAAGTCATTCCCATGGCGTATGTTCCTGTCTCCAGGATGATAGCTAAACGCTTTGGAGGGGAAGTCAATTTAAGGATGGCCATCAGTAAAGCAGTAAGGAGGTCCCTACCTGACACCTTTTTGTCTGACTTTGTTGCACCCTTTGCATCTGTTGCAGAAGTACTTTTATTGTTGTTTTCACTAGGGGGACACCGATCGATCGGCTGATCCTTACTAAAGTCAAACTGATCTTATCTACTTGTCTAACCTGTTGTGCAATTTAAGTTTGTTTTTAAAATGTGAAAAATGAGAGACTAAAGGAACTGCAATGCTATAATCATTCCAATTATATTTGAGAGCACTGCCTCAGGTGCAGTTAAAACAAGTTTCTATTTTTTCACCAGTATTGTTCAATGGTTTTTATTAAAATAAGATTGGAACATAACACCTGACAGTGTCAGTTATAAAACCAGATCGGCCAAAATCGGAATTGGCAGATCAGGCTTTTTAAAGATCAGTGATCAGCCGAAACTCCAATCGGTGCACCCATAGTTTTCACTTCATAGCTGATTTCTGAGTTTGAGTTCCTTTTCAGTGGTACTAAACTCGTTCCAGATAAATTTTTAGCAAAAGGTAGAATTTATTTCTGGGAGCGTCTGTGTATTGGTCAAACTAAAGCCTCTTTTACACATACACTGACTGTATGTTTAAAAGACTTCTCTGAGTCTAATATAAATCCTGCAGTTTGGGTTGCACAATATATTGTGACACAACAATATCATCCTGCACAATATTTGTAACTCTGATGGTTCTGAGCTCGCATTATGTAAATGTTCATGTCTTAGAGCATCTGATACAGAATCATCAATGGTTCTATACATAAAGATTCTGTTGATATGGTTTAGGAGTTAAAATGCCTTGGATCTCGACATGGTTTGGAACTTGGTCTCCAAATTGTGTCCAATTTAGGTGGCAGAAGGATTTATAATGATGGAAAAACAAGATGGTTCAATGCTGAGTCAGATGCATGGAAATGATGCAGCTCCCTTCCCTTGCCTCAGCTGCTTATAAAAGAGTGTAAATCTAAAGTTTTCAGAAAATAAAAGACTACAGGAAATTTTCTGAGATTAGAAAATTTTATATTTATGATCTGTAAATATTTATAACTACAATAAACCATCAGTTGGTATGCAGTGGTACACAGATAGTAGGAGGGGCTGAAGAAGCAGTGTGTGGGTGCAGAATGAGGAACAAATTGGTAATAGGGCAAATTGTCCTGGTCCCATTACAATTTGCAGTATGAGCTGACTGTTAGTGAAAATGGAAGGCAAATTCAACAGAAAATAATTCGCATAGATACTGCACACTCATTAAGAAAATAACATGGGGATATTTCACTGCTCTTGTGACCTCTGGATCCTTTTACCTCACTTTAAACTAGACCCAAGGTTCTTGAATTGGGTTTAAATGAGAATGCCAAACAAATCTATGAAGTTCCTATGTTTTGGAATTTTGTGAAATGAAGATATCCCTGATCACAAACTGTTATTTAAAGGATCTGTACCTAATATTGATTAAATTTTTAACTGAACTCATTTGTGCCTTATGCTAAAAAAAACCCTTTAACACAGAAACCACCTTCAGCACTGATTTGTTGGAATAAAAAAACTAAGTTAAACACAACCAGGTGAATTTTTGTATTTAAATGTCCATGACATCATAAATACTGGCAGGAAAAAAAATTTAAAATAAAGTCTAGAAAAGTAACATTTTAAAGACGGGAAAGGTTGTAGGAGCTCTGAAGTAAAAAGTATCTCATCAGATCAAAGTATAAAATTCATTTGCAGGGTTCGGTTAATGCTATCATCCTTCCTTTGTTTTGAATTAACTTGTTGGACATTCTTTTTGTAATATTTCAATGTGTTTCCAGTTAGTATCATGTGGAAGAAAAAGTTGTCCTGCTTCATAAATTGCAGGATTAGCTTAGACTTCATAATATGTAATGCCTAGTGTTTCAGCTGCTCTCTGTTCTCATGCCTTTCCCACTGGGACAGCTGTGTGCTTTTTGTGGTAACACTGTGGCTGAGCACAGACACGCCCAGGGACCTGAAGAAGGCGATGCAGCCATATTTCCACTGCTCTTTGGCTGTGAGATAAAGCTGTTTCATTAGAGCAAAAGAATAATGTGCACTGCCTATAATACAGTTTTGCAAGTTTTGCACATAAAATTACGGTGATTTTAAAAAATGGCTGTGTAAACTGCAGCAGGAAGGCAGCCTGTTATGTTGCCTTTGTTCTGGATTTCTGGCTAAAATACTTTCCTGCCACCTACAGAAAGCCTTCACAATGAACCAGGTTGTGTATTTCTTGCTTTCAGGGTCCTGTTGTCACTGACAACGGCAACTTCATCCTGGACTGGAAGTTTGAGCATGCTCAGAACTGGAAAGAGGTCAACACTGCAATCAAGATGATTCCTGGTGAGGAATATTGTATAACATGTTACATCATTATAAAACCACCACGACATGTGAAAATGGAATGAATGAATGAATGTTAAGTATCCGTTTGTATTTTTGATGGTATAAGAAGGTCTTTTTGTTGTGTATAGGCGTGGTGGAGACGGGGCTCTTTGTCAACATGGCTGAACAGGCATACTTTGGTATGGAAGATGGTAGTGTGAAGGTTCGAAAGGTTCCCATCAACTGATGAGTTGGCCACAATCCCCTTCTTCAGTCATCCTCAGACCAACAAAATCTCGCCCACAAGTGCCACTGTCAAAACCCAACCCCAGTCTCAGAAAAGGTCTAAAGCAGGAAAGTTTTCTTACCTCGCAAAATAAGTTCCAAACTCAGAACGGATTTACTTTCACATTCAGATGGGTGGTGCTTATGATTTTAGGATTTTATTTTAAGTGCCTGAGGAGGAAAATGAAGTTCCACTAGCAGATTTACTGTAATTGAGGAGTGACTAAATGGCTGCAGAACTGGGCTTTAAAGCTGACCAGTAAACGGCTGAAGCAAAGGTGTGCCTTAAGATTTTGCAACAAATTTAAAATGCTCAAATGCATATGTCATATTAGTGTTTCACATTGCTAAAAAACAAATTACCACTGATCAAAGCCCAAGAAACAGAAAGCAGTCAGATTTTAACTGTCCGATGCAGTTCCATACAATCTATTAAGATGGTAACCCATAAGGAGCAATGGTGAGCTTTACAATGTTCCTTGTAATAAAGCAGAAACAACGAAAACCTCTGAAAATGTAAATGTTCAATATTAAAAGTTGAGTTTGCCTGGTGGATCATCTAAATGTAACATTTTATGGCATTCAGCATTTTGTGGCTCATTTTCCATTTCCTTGTTAGAATGAGATTTTTAATCTAATACTGGTTAGATCAGAACTGGTTAAAGATGTGTGTTTTTAGTTGGTTAATGTGCAAGCAATTAAAAAGCTTTAGAAAATGTAGGTGGATTCCTCTCTTTTACCAACTCCTCTTGTAGCTTGTTAGCAGTGTAGTGAATGAAGCCTCACTGTGTCACAAGAAACACATTATTGTCAGTAGTGGAATGCATGCATTCTTTTGTGCCTGTAATATTGCTGCATGACACTTTCTCCTGCTACTAGGTGTCTGGATGCAAGAAGCCCTGTGCCATAAGCTAATTGTAAAAACAAAACCCAGCGATGATGGTGACTGATATTAAACATTACCTTGCAACACAAATGTAATTGGAAATCTCAAAAACTTTATATTGCAGTTGCAATATTTAACTTAATAACAAGTAAACCAGGCTACTACTCCAAATTATTTTGGCCTCCCTTCTAAGCTGTGGTCAGTCCTTTTTCCTTTTTATTTAATAAATAAATGGTACATTATGACTTTCTACATAGAGTATTGTCCTGGGGGGCATCCATCATCTGTTTTAAACTGTTGACACAATGCTTGAAACTGTAATTTGGTTTTTGCATGTTGTATGTCTTTCTGTCGAAGACTGAGAGCACAACATCCTGGCTAATGTAATATCAATAAGCAGTTTTTCGTGTTTTCCTAAAAACCTACTTTTGAATATAAGCCGTCAAAGTTGCCTCTGAGACTCTGTGGCAGAATAAAGTTAACCTTTCTGAACTGAAGACATGTTCTGAAAACATAACGGGTCACACAATGTGCATGAATATTTTTACACCAGCATTTTTTTTTAAACCAGTTGACTGTGAAAGTTTTTTTCTGTAAAGGTACTGTTTCTTTTGTTAACCCATACAGGACCAAAATATAACTCGTGTTTTATGCCTGAATTATTGGAGCTACATGTGATGGAACACAGAAAATAAAATAAAAGTTGAGTGAAAAGGTGTTTTGTGATCCAATTTGCTGATGTTTCCAGTGTGAAAATGAGCTGAGACTAACAAATTAGCCAACATTTTAAAGCATTTTAACCACTTTTCTTGTATTTTAATTGTTAATGTAGCTAAAATAATTCTGTTAATACCTTCTACAATTTAGAGGTAAAATAAAAAAGTAATTAAGCTTTTAAACTCGTAAGGGGTTTTAGAGCAATTTCCACCTGAAATTACATACCTTAAATAAATCAAGTACAGCTCCACTTTTAAGGCTTACATATGCAAACCTTTGGTACCTGTGTAAAGGTAAGACATAGAATATTTTTCCAGTGGAACCACTATTTTTTTTTTTTTTTTTTTTGTGATTAAACAAAGAAAATATTTTTGAGCCTCGCCAAAAGTTTTTTCTAAATGAACATTGCAAAACACTATGGAAATCCTTTGGAATTCCTAGGAGAACCCCCAGGTTGCTTTCATCCACATCTTCACTATAACTGCAGCAAATTTGGACTGAATAAGTTGAAGCATATATGTTCAACTGAGGTTTTAGAGGGCAATGTGCCAGGTGGTAATGGCAGTTAGGCAAAGGGTGCTAAAATTTTCCCAAATGTGTTTTTCACCTCATAAAAAGGAAATAGAAGGGAATCTGGTCAAGTGCTGATTTCCATTGTAGAAGTCCTTCTGCATATGGCACAGCCTTTGGTTATGACATTTACTCTGTGTATCATCAAAATGTACAGTTGCAAACATAACTGGAAGCTAACGGAATAGCGCGCAAGCTAGCAGCCAGCGGACAGCAACCAGCCAGACTGTAATGTGGAAGCAAATTACATCACCAGAGAAAGTGCCAGAAAGACAAGTTATGCCTTGTTAGAAAGGTCAGTGTCTAGTTTGTTATGAGTTGCTGTAAAACTAAAAGGTATTTGTGCAAAACTCATTTGGGGGATTGTTTTGTGAAGATTAAAGCCTCCTCTTGCGATATATTTAAGAAAAAAAACATTGGAGTTTTACCTAGTTTTATAGACTGCCAAGGGCCCGTCGAGCTTAACAGGTTAAGCTTTTTATTTTGTAAAATCGCACTTTTGAAACTGGATTCAATTGAAGTGGAAGTCTTAAAGATTTCCTTATATAGAATAAATAACCACAGTTGGGCAATGAAGCATTTATTTCACAGAAAAGTCTTTAAAAGGTCCATTAAATGTAGCCTAATCTTGATTAAATGATCAGTCATAACAAAATAGAAAAAACTATTACATGTTCTATAGATGACCAACAGGATCTGAATTTACAGAAGCCTGGTTAGCAGCTTTAGATTGAATATCCCTCTGTGAGCAGGAGGAGGCGCTAGAAACACACCAACTCTTATTAGTTGGCAGTGGATTTATTGCAAGCACAGCTCATATTCATATACAGTGACTTAATGAAGTCATTTAAATAACTAAAGATATTCTTGGTGCATTGACAAAGTAGCGGTTGAGACAGGCAGTAATAGAGGCATTATGTCGCTGCGCTTTCTGTTGATGTAAAGTGAGAAACAACTCGTGACCAGGAACAGGAACTGTACCGTTTAAACCTTAAGCCACGTTGAAGATTTCATGTTGACTGGGCTTGACAACCACGCTGAGTGACATCTGAATGAACAAATCGAGCGCATCCAATACGTCTGAATCAACCAATAGCCTCGTTGCTTCTCGGCATGACGTCGATTATTTGACGGAGCCCTACACATCTAACCAATCACCGATCCTTAACAGGAATTGCCATCAGGGACTTTTTTGCGTCAGCTCTGACAGGACGCACGCGTCTACGAGACAGGCAGCGAATCAGCCAATAGCGGTCTGTGTTTGGGGGGAAAGGAGGGGGGGCTGGTACGCTGTGGGTCCGCCTCTTTGAATGACGGAAACGTGATTCAATCAGATTCTGCTTAGTGTGCGAGGACGCGTGATTGGCAGTAAAGTGTGCAATGAGAAAATGATACATTAAATGTGAAGGCAAGAATGAATTTGAGTGTCCAATCCTAGTGTAGAAACAAGGCGGGATTTAGGGTAACTAAGGCAAGTCTCAGTCTAGTATAAAGGGAATAACATGGTGTCCCAGAGGCTGTTTATGTTTACTTAAAGAACACATTCAAGTGGGGCGTATTTCCAGACACGGCGAATGTTCTTATATTGTTTCAGTTTTTTACACTCTCTTTATTTTCATGTTCAGATTTACTCGCTTAGTGGCATGTAAATCTCCTACTTTACTAATGTGCCAGTCTTACAAATGGAAAGGGGGCTTCACTTTAGAAGCGTGAGCATTGCCCTGGTGCTCCTGCTGCTGCTGCTGAAAGCGCTCATAGGTTTCGGGACTTCGCAAGCTCAGGGCTCCGCCACCGGACTGGAGCCGCGGTCCGAAAGCCGGGGTTCGGCGTCGACCTCGGGAGAACATGGTGACACCGCAGCCGTGGAGGAGTGCGGCTTGGAGGATGCGGGCAGCCCGGTCACTGGAGCTGACGTTACCGTGGAAGACGAGAATGGGTCGGCAGGGGAGGCCGAGGATTTCCGGGCAGAAAGTGACGGAAATGTTCGACCTACAAGGTAATTACAGTAATAAAATATGCAGAGCAGCGCTGCTAGCAGCTTGACACCTATTATCGGACACTTCGTTGAAAGCATGCAACTTTCAGTATGACACGTAAGCCCATTCATATTCAAAGCACAACAAAACTAAAACGTTGAATTAAAAAAGCTAAAATAACCTATTATTGTGTCTGGAACAGATTTGGGGTAACTTCCGCCCCTTAGTGTTACACTTAAGTTATTGTTTATGCATCTGGTCATGTTTCATTGGCTCACAAACTGCTTTTTTATTTTCCAATTTCATTGTATGATCTGTCATTTTGAAAATATGTCGTGGACTAAGTGACTAAAGACTAATAAGATCGGCCAGCAGACTGTCAGAGATGAAAACTGAGATAACACGATGTTGACAAGTGTGTCCGATAATAGGCTTAGGGAATCTTTACATAAATTACGTAAATATAACTGCACATTTCGGATTGCCGTTAATTTGGAGTTGCCTATTCTTTATAGACATAGATGTATATTAGATGTTTAGATTTTAAGTTTGGCATCTCAGGGCAACACACGCTTCCTAATTCCGACCAAAAACTTGTAAAAGAGAGTTCCTCCTGCAGTCTGCTGGAGCATAATTTCTAAAGTGACTGATGGAAAGTGTTTTATGGAGTGCCAAAAGTGCCGCATATAATCACTCTTTTTGTGAATAAAGTAAATAGTTTTCTTTTTTGGACATATTAATATTTAGCCTATAAAAACATTAATATCTGATCAGTGGATCACTAACTATTCATTTATTTTTTTATTAATAATGTCTTTACATAGTTATTTGAAGGTTTAGTTGTTAAATAAATGTTCTGGCTCTGGGATTCCTGAACTGACCTGTAACTACTTTTTTATAAGAGTATGAAATATTGTTTTGATAGAGTGTCTTGTTGGAAATACACTTGATTATGTGCTACTGAGCTCCCACTTCTGCTGTCTTCACAGCTTAAGTAATGCAGAGAACTCAAGCAGTAACAGTTTTAAGGTTTCAATAACAGCTTAAAATGTGGCATTATTAATAGTCTTATACTTCCAAACTTTTTTTCTGGAATAACTGTATCACCCTTGGCTTGCCTGTTTTACATCTATCACTGCCTGTTATTGGTCTGGTACTGCCACTTTACAAAGACCGCGTTACGTTTCCAATTCAGAGGAAACCTTCCTCCTCACTTGACAACAGAGGTAACATCCACTCATGTTGCGCTGCGTATAGCCTCCTGTCAGCTGCTCAGGTAAAGTCTGTTTATGGTCTTAACAGCAGTTAATTTGGAACTGTGGGTTTGAAGGACCTCAGATGTAGAAGGACAACATTAAAGCTGCTTGCAGCAGAGCAAGAAGACTTGAATCTATCAGGAGTTGTTATTGTGTTCTTACTGTCTCTCCTGTAAATATCCACATAAAGCTGTTAGTCTAGAGTTGATTCTTTCACTCGGACCACAGCAGCTGCTGGCTGAGGTGAGATGCAGCTCTGGACACAGTGGGTGCAGCATTGACTCAGTCTTCCTTGGTAAACAGTGGGTCCAACGCCCACTTTAGGTGTTTGGTGCAGTGTGTTCCTTTTATGGTATTTATTTATTTATTTTCCACAGACCATTGCAGCTATGTTAGGCTGAGATATAGACTCGTGGATCATAATTATTCCAGTGCCCTTTTTGGTGCTGGAAGTGAAAAATGTCCCACACTAAATAATTCTCTGTGTAATATTCCAAACATTCTGTTAATCTTTCATTCAGGAGTTTGACTGAAGTTATCAAAGCGGAAGCCGTGTCGGAGAGTTGGTGGAATCTTTTGAAGGTTTCCGGCACCCTTTCTAACCTTAATGTTTGAACTCATTACAGCTGGATTCACTCTGGTGGTTAAAAACTCCACCTGTGTTTGGGTTTGTGAGTGCGATTGGGTGAACGTGCCGCTAGTGTAAAGCGCTTCGAGTGGTCAGAATGACTAGAAGAACTCCAAAGTCCTTCCATTCAGCCAGTTTCTCATGTTCTCATCTAGTTTCTCTTGTTCTGGCCTTCCATTTATCTTAAAACTCTTATTAAAGCTCAATGATAACACCCAACTAGACTTGGGGTGATAGAATATACCCTTTGTATGATAACTTTGAGTAAAATTACCACAGTTTCACAGTAGCAATCAATAAATGTTAATGTCTGTAACATTTATTGATTCTTAGTTTGATTTTGATAAATAGTTGTTAGCAAACATACAGAGTAAACAGTAGTAGTAGTTTTCAAGTAAAACGAGCTTCGACCTTTTTGCTGTTCTGCTTTTTATAGAGTAACACAAGTACAAGATGCTAATACAAGCTGGTTAAAAAATGTATTTTTATTTAATCGTTTTCCAGACAATTTTTTTCTTTTTCTTTCTAGAAGAAGCTTAATCTAATAAAATAAAACTTTCTGGTCACTCCAGCACTTTCTCTGTCATCTCCTTTAAAGTGCCAGTAGGACACAACATTTTAGAAGGTATACATCAAGGTATACATTGATGCCCAAAGCATCTTGGATATAACATCCGGACCATTGTAGAACCACACAAGTCCTGCTTTCTCACAGCTAAGAGCCACTGAGAGTTCTGTGCTGTTAGTCCTAGGAAGGTCCTGTCTGGAGGAAGAGGGGAATTTAATTTTACCATATGTAACTTTATTTTCCTCTCTCTTCCATGTTCTTCTACAGAACATGTCATGTTCTGCGTTGCTTAGGCAAGGCAGAAGTTGTGCTCTACTAAATCCCATAGTTGCTTGTAAAAAACTGAAGTGTTTCAGCACTGCATGAGGTGATGATAAAGGCTGCTGGCGCTCAGTATGAAGAAGCTGAGAGTAACCAGTGCAGTTTGCTTAGAACGTATCAGACTACTCCCCTGTCTGTCATCGCAGCAACTGCATGGAAGCTCCTGAGTGTTCACCCTGGTGGTGGTCACACCCTGCACACTCTCTGCACCTTCATCTCCTCCTATACACAATTTCCTCCTTTCTTTTTTACTTTATCATGTCACTTTCTGCATCACCTTCTTAATGTATTATTTTTCCCATTCTCTTTTCCTCAGTGCCAACTGTCTTTTAGCTTTTATAAATGGCTTCTAATTCGGGGTTACCATAAATGTTTCAATAAAGTTGTCAACAAGTTTAAGAATTGAGCTTTCTTACAAAGGAATGGGAAACAATAGAGTTTTTTATGTTTAAAGATGTTAAAACTCACAAATCAAAACAAGCTTTTTTTTCCTGGGACGGGGAAATTGAAACATGGAAAGACCGTTTGCACCTCCTCCATCTGCATGTCTCTGTTGGATTCTGTCTCCCCCTGAAATTATTCTCTTTGTCTCTCGCTCTTTGAGTTTAGTCTCGCTCACATCTTACCCTTTGCTTCTTCCCCGATGCTCTCATAC
The DNA here is from genome assembly GCA_036173005.1 of Crenichthys baileyi. Taxonomy (NCBI): domain Eukaryota; kingdom Metazoa; phylum Chordata; class Actinopteri; order Cyprinodontiformes; family Goodeidae; genus Crenichthys; species Crenichthys baileyi. The sequence goes on from JAHHUM010000897.1 coordinate 661,135, forward strand.
ATACACATTGCTTTTTAATGTCACCCCCCGGGTATAAAGTCTGCTGCATACAGCATGCAGTGTTTCCACCTGTCTGGAAACAAGAGCGTACGGTCTCTGCTGGCTTCTCTTTTTAGCACGAAAATGAAAATGTTAGTTTTCGGAAGCTCGTCTTGTTGCAGCCCAATTACAACCTTCAATTGAATAAAAATGCTGTGGCTCAAATATACATTCATTTCTATGAACTACTGTATTTCAGTATTTCTACACAATTTAAGTTCCAAAGCTAAATTTTTAAATATCTCATATGATTTTCAAACTACTTTAATATCTATAGTATTTGCGATTTAATATTATTGTGATCTGAGCATTAAACGTTATCTCAAGGTAGACTCTGAGCCTGTTTTGTTGTGATGAACAGGCTGATTATGTAACTATGTTTTGTCATGATGAAACTTTTATATTATCACGACAGAAGGGTTTGAGCTTTTTTTGTTGCGCTTACATTTTCATTCTCGTTATGTCGAGATTATGAAATCTCAAGCTCTTTTATTGTTACAATAATAATTTCACTGTCTCATTTGGTGGATAGAGAGATTTTAAACTGATTGTGTTGCAGTAAATTTCATTATCTTAATATGTCTTAATATGTTTAGCTTGTTTTCTCGAGACGACGGTTTCATTATCACATGATAAAGAGACCTCCAGCAGTTTTGTTGTGGCTACAATATTATTTAATTATCCTAAGTTTAGATCTCAATCTTATTTTGTGGTTATAACAGTTTTGGTTTGCTATCAACTTAACATAACTAGAGATTGGGCTTTTGTAGCAATACAGGTGTTTTCACACCTGAGTGGTTTAGTGAGTTTAAAATGTACTCTGGTTTGTTTCCCACCTTGGTGCCGTTTGTTTGTCCATATGTGAACACAGCAGCCCCTCTAGGATGCGGACAAAAACAACCTTATCGAAACCGTTTGGAGGAGGAGGTCTCGGTACAATTCCAAATGAACTTTAGAGCAGTTTGTTTATGATGTGAATGTGATCTGACCTCGACTTCTTTACAGCTACTTGGTGTATGCTGCAAGCTTCAGCTAAACGCCTTCCTGTAGCCAGGTTTGCATTGCATTGTGGGATGCGATAAAGTAATAAACAATGGTGTCTTTTTCTTAAACCTTAAACCCCCATGCAACCTTCAAGACGTCTTCTCAAAATCAATGGGTATACTTCTCATAATTTTGCATGAAATAGTACCCAGAAACACACTAATAATATGATTTAATTCTCTGTGTTTACTACTAGCTCGGAACACAGCATCTATTTCCTGTATTTACATTTGGTTCTCCTGCTCTGGACATACAGGGGATGGACAATGAAACTGAAACACCTGGTTTTAGACCACAATAATTTATTAGTATGGTGTAGGGCCTCCTTTTGCGGCCAATACAGCGTCAATTCGTCTTGGGAATGACATAAACAAGTCCTGCACAGTGGTCAGAGGGATTTTAAGCCATTCTTCTTGCAGGATAGTGGCCAGGTCACTACGTGATACTGGTGGAGGAAAACGTTTCCTGACTCGCTCCTCCAAAACACCCGAAAGTGGCTCAATAATATTTAGATCTGGTGACTGTGCAGGCCATGGGAGATGTTCAACTTCACTTTTATGTTCATCAAACCAATCTTTCACCAGTCTTGCTGTGTGTATTGGTGCATTGTCAGCCTGATACACGGCACCGCCTTCAGGATACAATGTTTGAACCATTGGATGCACATGGTCCTCAAGAATGGTTCGGTAGTCCTTGGCAGTGACGCTCCCATCTAGCACAAGTATTGGGCCAAGGGAATGCCATGATATGGCAGCCCAAACCATCACTGATCCACCCCCATGCTTCACTCTGGGCATGCAACAGTCTGGGTGGTACGCTTCTTTGGGGCTTCTCCACACCGTAACTCTCCCGGATGTGGGGAAAACAGTAAAGGTGGACTCATCAGAGAACAATACATGTTTCACATTGTCCACAGCCTAAGATTTGCGCTCCTTGCACCATTGAAACCGACGTTTGGCATTGGCATGAGTGACCAAAGGTTTGGCTATAGCAGCCCGGCCGTGTATATTGACCCTGTGGAGCTCCCGACGGACAGTTCTGGTGGAAACAGGAGAGTTGAGGTGCACATTTAATTCTGCCGTGATTTGGGCAGCCGTGGTTTTATGTTTTTTGGATACAATCCGGGTTAGCACCCGAACATCCCTTTCAGACAGCTTCCTCTTGCGTCCACAGTTAATCCTGTTGGATGTGGTTCGTCCTTCTTGGTGGTATGCTGACATTACCCTGGATACCGTGGCTCTTGATACATCACAAAGACTTGCTGTCTTGGTCACAGATGCGCCAGCAAGACGGTCACCAACAATTTGTCCTCTTTTGAACTCTGGTATGTCACCCATAATGTGTGCATTTCAATATTTTGAGCAAAACTGTGCTCTTACCCTGCTAATTGAACCTTCACACTCTGCTCTTACTGGTGCAATGTGCAATCAATGAAGACTGGCTACCAGGCTGGTCCAATTTAGCCATAAAACCTCCCACACTAAAATGACAGGTGTTTCAGTTTCATTGTCCAACCCCTGTATCTGACCAATAACATTTTTCCACCAGTGCCTACTTCGGTTCGGTACAGCTCTACCCACTTTTTAGGCTTTTCCATTAATGGTTACGTGGAATAATTACTATTTTTAGTACCTGCTTGTTTGTGATTCCAACCGTGCCGAGTCATGCTGAAAACTCAGCGTCAGCATACTATCGATCACTGATTGGGTAGAGGGTGGTATCACTAGTCACAACATACATATTATAATAACTAGTATCTTCAATCATTGTATGCTGGGCTTATTGTGTTTATAACCACTATAGAAAGCTAGAATTAGGTAGCAGTAGCTTACCCTCAAATGTCCTATAGCTTGTACCTCTCCATGGCTTCCCTCTTTCTCCCATACTTAGTGTTTTGTCTTGCTGGCCGCAGTTTTCTCTAGCTCTCCTCTTTCACCCTGAGTCTGACAACAGCCGTAGACTGAGAAGCAGGTCCTCCACTGTTGTTATGTTTGTCTTACTATAAATCACATCACATTACTATCACATCGCCATGCTATTGACGATCCCACCCACATTAAGATGTTATTCAAATATATTGAAAACAAACCAAACCATGTAGATTAGAACTGACCCGAGATGAACCATGCTGAGTAGGTACTAATGGAAAAGGTGCACAATATACAGACTAAATGTTCTCACGTAATTTGGAGTGAAAGGTTTTGGTTCACTTGGAGTTTCCTCTGTGTGAAAAGAAACTGAGCCACGCCAAGAATTGATGAGTGAACAACCTTATCAACTGATTCAGACCAAAGTAAACGAACTGTAGGTGCAAAATCTCCCCAAAAGGTGAGTTATCACAAGATTCTGAAATCAGAAGCTTATTTTTGTTGTGACGAAAGTGTCATTAACTCTTTAGGTTCATAATGAGATTTGAGATTATAAAATTATTTTAAAAGTTTTAAATGAGATTAAAGTAATATTTTAGTTTTTTTTTATCTCGGTATGTTGAAAGTAAAGTTTCAGACATGTTCTCTTGTAATGGCAGTTTCAATATCCCTCTATCTCAGGTAAATGAGACTACTGTTTCTGTACTGATAAAAGTTTAATTATTTCACTATGTCAACATGAGATATTAAGCTTGTAATGTAGCGATAATGGTTTCATTATTCTATCTTTTCATACATTGAAGAATTGAGCTTGTCTGTTACAGTTTGTTAGTCCCTTCAGATCATCCTTTCGCTACTTGTTCTACACATGCTCTTTATGGATCATGATCAACTAAAACACAACCTGACATTAAGGTAGGGGCTGAAGTCACCTCACTTCATGAGGTGACTTAATAGTACGCCCTGGATCCACCCCGAAAGGCAGTTGGAAACCCGGAACCATTATGAACTGTTAAGGGTAATGTTGAATCAAAAGCCAAGACAGCTGCAGAAGCAGCAGGAGTGTGCAGTGCTGACAGAGTAGAAGAACAACATGACCTTCCAGAGTCTATCTGACAATTCCACTGCTCTGCAGATAACATGTTGAGGCTGGTGCACAGCAGCTTTGCCTGTATTTAAAGCACTGAATTGATTGGTTAAGGGTTGTGACATAGAGCGTAGGAAATTTCCCTACAGGAAATACCCCACATGTCTTATATATAGCTAAGGTGAGTGCTGCAAGTTGAAAGCCATGCCCCTTTGGTTTCACTTTCTCAACTGCATGCTCTGAAAGCACACAGGGCTCATGATCTCGATTGACTTGCATGATGTAAAAAGGTTTGTGGTTGGGTGTTCATTGCAGAACTAGGATATGAAAGGGGCTCTTGTCTCATCTCGAGATAATAGAATCTCTAACTTCTTTTTGTGGTGATAATATAATCGTTATCTCATTAGTCAATAATGAGATTTAAATGAATTGTCAGGTTAAGTTTTATCATATATCATATGACCCGAGAGATTCAGCTTGTTTTTGCTATTCAAGTTTAATTATCTTTTTAGATCAAAAACAAGGGTTCTTTCAATATGCTAAGAAAACAATATATCAAGCATTACTGCTATGGATTGTCTGTGAGTGTCATGACAGAAGTAGTAAACAACAAAACCAAGAAGCAAATAGATCTGCAGTTATTAGCATCGTAATTATCTTTAAAGTCATTTGAAGTTAGTTTTGTTTTCAGCAATATTGATACTTTCACCTTTTAATCATTCAAAGAAATCACAACAGGTACTGCTGTTCTGGGCTTCAGAATCTGATAATAACTTCACTTTTTAAGCAGTTAGTTTTCAGAAAGCTATATTGGTCCAAACTCAGTGTTATTTTTCCCGTACTTAACCAGATTTCGAAAGCGCTAAAAACAATCTTCATACTTTTCAAGTAGGATTTCGGAAATCCAGAATAATAACAGTGACTGAAAACAGAGGAAGCCAAGCTGTTGTTTTAATAGCTGTGAAGCCATGAAGTTGCTCACCTTTTATGAAAGAATACTCTCCATTATGAATTAGGTCAGCTTCTTCTTTCTCTGACTGCCACCTCCTTTCCAAGCCAAATAGACCCAGTCCTGTGACATCTTTTATTAAATTCCGCTGGACTATAAGTGTTACGTTGGTTTAAGCATGCTGTACTTGATATTTCCATTCCGATTTTTGACTTGCTGACAAAATCCCAACTTCAACTCTCCACATATTGTTGCCTTGCTTGTTCCTAATAAGATTTAGCTATAGATCACTTCAAACACATTCTTGCAAACAACCTGCGTCGTTCAGGTGTCATCATCTTTTTCTCAAGTTTGATGTTTGCAGTTGTTTTTTTACCCCCACCACCACCAACATTGTATCCTGTAATCTATAAATATTCTAGATGTCTGCTTTGATCCGGCCCTCAGATGGTGATGAGCGGCACTTTTGTGTCGTCTATCAGCTGTCAGCCCACCTTTCTCTGTCGTCTTTGCGTTCGAGACTCCGCTCCGGAGGCTCGGTGCTGCACCTGTCAGGGTGCACACATGTGTTTTGAACCCGTTTGTGTGCGAAATGCACATGTGACGGTGCTGCCAGCTTTGATGCTTGAGCTCATCAGGCACTCCGCTGGGCTTTGGAGCACCTTAGAGAGCACTTCCAGGTGAGACTAGAGAGGATGGTCGCTGTGCATGAACCAGCTATCTCCTCTGCTAACCTCCAACCCCCCTCACACATCCATCTCTACACCCCCAGGGCTCTGTAACTGCAACAGCTCTTCTGGGCCGCCTTGCCCGGGAGCCGGCTTCCAACAGCCCCACTGCTTAGCAACAGCCAATCGGCCCAGCCGGGCAACTTGTCAGCCAATTACAATGGAAAGATGGGTCAGTGCTCAGATTTCGAGTTGGCCACATGGGTCTGGTTACAGTAAGGTAAAGGATAAAGTGAAGACATTCTTTTTTTTTTTTACTTTCCAGTCCTACACTTTCTGAAGCGAGGGAGATGTTGTGTGCTTTATTAATAGACACTGTCCCTAAAAAAGCAGGTCACAATGTGGATGATTGATCTCCCTTTCAAGATAGTCTTAATGGAGCCGTCTAAACACAGTTCTTTGCAATTAGTGTTCTATTTATGCAGGTTTCTAATTTCATCCTCATTTCCTTCATTATGCAACCATGTTTTTGTTGTACTTTTTTTTTCTCACGTTAAAATTTTCAATGTTTTCCTTTTTATCAAGCATTTGATGAAGTTTTCTGAGCTGATGAGTACTTTCTCATCTTGGAATTATGCTGATCTTTGGTGACTCTCATGCCTGTGGCAACCAGATGCACCCGATGACATTTAGCCACCTGTTTGTCGTCACGTGCAGCAGTAGAAGTCAAAGTAAGAATGCTGTAGCAAAGGAATGCTGGTTTTAAACACGATTATCAGTCGGAGGGAATTTATTAGGTCAGTGGTTATTTTGGTATGTCGGCAGGACCCGTCTCGCAGCACTGCAGTATGGGTGGGGCATAGGCAGAAAGGTGTGATTCTAAGAGAGAGGGAGAGGGGAGATAAAAACACAGCAGGCTGATGGTTAGTAGGACCATGCTGTCTTGTTTTCACTTTCGCCTCTCCTCACTGCTTAGCAACAACCAGTCACATCCTCTGGTCGGAGCTGTCTCCTGGCCAATCAGCAGGCGGGAGCGTGGCGCCACTGAGTTTGGATTTTACCACGTGCGACGGGAGGAAAGAGGGTGATAGCAACACTTTCGCATGGTGTGTGTGTGTGCGGGGGGGGGATTTTTTTTTAGGCTAGAAGTGCAGCAAGTTTTCCTTCAAGCCACACCCTTTGCTCTCTGCTGCACTGCCGGTGGTGGATTCAAGGTCGATGTTTCAAAGCAGATTGCTGTCATTCTACTGTTAAAGTCAACACAATAAATAAAGTGCTATTGTTTATTCCACAAGTTTAAAGGCCAGTTTTAAAAAAGGCACTGCTTAAACTGGGGTTTTGCATTAGCAGGGACCAGTATGGGATTCTCATGATTCCCCAAGTACTAATAAATGATAACCTTCAGTAAAGTTATTATTTTCATGGTATTTACTAAAGAATCTAAAATAAAAATGGTTACCAAGATCTAATTGCCTTTATGACAGAAGAACATTTTTTCTGACTGCTAGTAAAATACTATAGCATATAATTTGGATTTTGAGACAAATTTTAACAAAAATATAAAATAGGCACTAAACTGAGTAGCAGTTATCAGATACTTATTGCTCAGAATAGTATACCTTAATTTCAGTTCTGCTGTTAATAGAGAAACACGAGTCAGTCAGGCTATCTGCTCAGGTGACCAGACGGCAATGAGCTTCATAACTGCAGTTTAAAACTATTACTTTAGTTGGAGTGATAGGTGGCGCTCTTTTAGTCTTCACTTCATGATCTGAAATCTTTCCAAACAGCTAAACTCCCCTTTTGGTAAGCAACAGGCGAGCGCTTCCCAACTGACCACAGTTTCCAGCATCAAGTGTGGGAGGGGAAGCACTGTGTTACTTCAATGTAACCTGAGAAAATTTCAGTCTCTCCTGTTCTTTAGATTTTTTGGGTTTTTTTTTAAAGTGAAACTTTCTAAAGGCATTGGCCAATTAACAGTAAGAAGGTAAACCAAGGTTTTAAAAGTTTACATCATAATACTGCCAAAGTTTTCTCTGGCTTTATTGAGTGTAGAGTAAAGCAGCGCTGCCCCTCCCCTACCTGTTGCTGGGCACTGTGGGTCAGCAAGGTGAGCTGTCTAATAAGAAAGACAAATGTGGCTGTTTGGAAGTATTTTAGGTTGGGAACAACACAGAAAGTCATGTGGTGGAAAGAAAAGGTGGCCACCCATCACGCTTGATAACGTGTTATTTAATCATAACACTTGAAATCTACTTCTGATTTTAGAGACTGTTTGTTCTTTGTTTTTGCTTTAGTGCGTTTATTAAAGTAACAATAAAGGTTATAAAATTATTTAAGCTCTAAATATTTTCTCAATTTAGCAGCAGTTGGATTAACTGGCTTTTTCTGTTTTAAAACACAAGCAATTAGCTCTTGTTATAGATTTTTGTTTGAAGTTTGGTCTGGTACCGCAGTATCTCACTGTGAGGGTCTCATACCGGCTCATTCCTTTTCAAAGTATTACTGTTTTGTAAATTAACTTCGCTACGCTTGCATTCTTTAAGCCATTTTGGCTCACCCCGATGACAAGTGCACAGTTAAATCTGCACATTGCTGCAGCAGCTGATGAAGTTGCTGGTGCTGGGTGCGGCCAGCACTGAGCTGCATCCACAACTTCCTCTCCACGTGCTCCCCACGCTCTTGTATTTTCATCCTGCCTCTCAGCGGCTGTATGGTAGGCTGAGTGGCAGTACAGCTACACACTCAAACATGCGCACAGGCTGCTTGCTGTTGCATGGTTACAGGCAATCCTGCTCTGCTATTGGCTCACAAACTGCAGAGGTGTTCTTTAATTGGCTAGCCAAGAAGGGAAACTGTGTTTCCATTGGCTCCTGAGAAGCGGCAGGCTTTCTAGATTGGTCCGGTTTGGAAGCTCGCACTCCTTGGAGACTGGCTCTGTAAACATCCTGGTGGTTTCTATCAATGGAGAGAGTGTTTACCAGCAGCTGAGTTTTGTCTGTGTGTGCAGACGGAGGCTGAGCGTCTCCGAGGAGCAGAGTCTGGTGAGAGCGAGGCTAATTGGCTCCCTGCTCCACTGTGGGCTTTGTGATTTTAAGGAGTGCTCTGCACCATTTATGACATTTTGACAGCATTACAGGCGAGGACGTTAACAGCCTACAGTCTGTTGGCAGCCTCCCTCTTTCTTTCTTTATTTTCCATTCAGATGTCTTCTTTAGTGTCTCTGCATCCGTCACGTTCGGCAGCGGCAGCCCCACAGGCAGCTATCCCTTTGGAGCCGAGCAGAGCTCGGTGCCTAAATCTGGTGAATAAAATTGCCCCCAGTTCAATGATGCAGTCGGGCTCTTTGCTTTGTTTTGGTATTATTTTTGGTCCTTGCTCCCTCTTCCCTTTCTCCACTTTTTCTCTCTGCTCAGATCATCACATCTAAGTTTTAGAAATAAGTAGCCCCACGCACACACACACACACACACACACAAACCCCTCACCCTTTATGTGACGAACAAAGGGGCCACAAAAGCCTTTGATCGCACCCAAAGAATGAAATCTTTTTATCTCTGAAGATGAACTTGGTGCTCTCAGTGACTTTTAGATCACTTTAAAATTCAGAGTGCAACTTGCCAGGGTGGATGGGAAAGGGGGGGGCTGGCCGAGTGAGGGCCGCGAGAGCTTCCACCCTCTCAGAGAGCCGACTGCTTAGCAACAACCAATCAGCCTAATATTTTTGGCAGGGTCTCGCAGCCAATTGAGAGGGTGAGATCAGGCTTAAACACTGTGTTTTTATTGGTGGCTGCGAGGAAAAACAATGTTTTTCTTTTTCTTCGCACTCTACACTTTAATGCTGCCGGTGTGGTTGATGATGCTTAAAGCAGACTCTCAGAGATAATCTCGCTTTTTATAAAACACATAATCCATTATTGTCTAGTGATACCATTTGCATTTGAATGCTCTCTTGTATCTCCAGTTGAGCAGAAATGAGAGTAAAAGAAATGTTACTGTAAGCGATTTACCCTCTTAAAAATACTATTACTCCTTACTATCTTAAGGAGTAGTTTACAATAAGAATGAGCTTCTGTTAAAAGGTGACAGTTAGCAGGAAATCAGAAATGCACCAATCAATCGACTGGAGATTGGAATCGGCTGATTTTTTTTTTTGATCAGCTCTGATTTGTGTTGTTCAGTACAAACACTGAAAAATCAGATTTTTTTTTCCTCTATTAATTGAATGTATGAAAACTAACAGGGTTGGCTCCATAAACACATCAACCAACAGCTTTTCATGCACTTTGTGCAAGTGCAAAGTTAGAATATATATTTTTTGATGAATAAAGGCAATTTTGCATTTTGATTTAAACCCCTATCAATAAACCTTCAGAACATTTTTTTCACCTGTGTTATAGTCCTTAGAAAAAAATCTTTATTTAAATTTTATTTAAATGTTTATTTTATATCACTTAATACTTTATAATACTTTTAAAAAACTTTAAACCCCTTCACGTTTACATTTTTTGTTCTCCGTATGTGTTTCAGCGAGACACCGTCTCCTACCTCAATTTCCTGTGTAAATAATAATTGGTTTCTGTGTAAATATGATGACGACGGTGTTAAGGTTCACAATATAGCGTTCTCATAAACTGTGAAGATGTTTTTGAGATTGGAGTTCTTGTAAATGTTTACTTTGGTCTGGACCCCTCTTGGACTAGCTGGACAAGCCATTAGTGTTAGCATCTAAGACCAACTAATCCAGATTTATGCTAAATAAAGACTCCAGTCATCTACTGTTGATCAGATATTAGGTGCTTAGAAACTTTTAACAGAACCTCACCTCATAAATGCTGAACTCTCCCTTTAGGGGTTTAATATCTAAGGTGAACAGGTGTGACCTCAACGTAGTAAAAAAACTTTGACCTCGAATTTGAATAGGTTAAGCTCCGGCTGCACTCTCTGTGGCTTCCCTGGTTAAATAAAGCCAAAAGCCCTGTCAACAGCATCCCTCTTAGACAGATACAAATCAATAGTGAGGAAGGGGCCACAGGCAGAACTCTGGACATGACTGACAGGCAATGCGGCAGAAACCCTAACAGTTTGGTGAAGGGTGGGGTTGGATGTCTCAATTCATCTAAGTCATCCTGTTACTAGAGGAAAAGGAGAAGGGAGCACTGTTAGCAGATATTGCTGTGTGAGCGCATAAACAGCAATGAAGACCATTAGTAGAATTTGCACTTAGTACTAAAACCCTTCATCTCTATAACTATTAGGTAGAGCTGTGGAATTAATTGGAGGAAAAGAAGGAAAAATCCATCTCCTCATTACTTCTTAAATTCTTTCCTCAAGGGTGAGGTGATCACATGCTGTTGGAAATTTTCAGCCCATATATCATGCAAAGTAAATACTTCCACCCCCTGTGTCCTATTTCCCCCAATTCTCAGTTGTTGCTGCTTGCTGTCAGCCAGCGCTGCCTCTGAATGAAAAATGCTTTCATTCAGCGTTAGGAGGGTTTTAGTTCTCTCAACCAACAGACAAAAAGTATTTTAGGAGAATGCTGTGGTAATATGCTTAACAGTACCGAGGTTTTACTTTCTGTTGTCATTAACAATACATTTCTCCACTTGGAAGATTAGCAGTAAGGATCATTAAAAAGTGACTGACCACCTCCTCTTCACGGAGTTGATTTCAATGCCAGTTTATGACAGTAATTCACTTGGATCCTGCTCTTACTGTTTGAACCACCAAAGCTCTTGCATTCCAGTTCCTTAGTTTGAAAAACATCCAATTTATGGTTGGGTTTGATTATGTTTAAGTTTAGATTTTTATTATTATTATTTAAATACAAAGCTGTTCTGCATCAGGTGCTGTTTCCACACTTTATTCTTTATTCCATTGTTCAAAAGTTGTATGTATCCATTCATTTTTTTTCCATCCATCCATCCGTTTGCTCACAGTTCATCCACCTTTTCATCTGTTCATCTATACGTCTGTTTGTCTTTCTTTCTTCCCTACTTACAGTCTGAGGTTTTATATGTAAATTCATGGTGAACGTTTGTAATTGTGCTTTAAAAAAGCTGATAAATAGAAATGAGAAACAGAGGTCTGGAACAGTTTGAAATTTTAACTGTAAAGAAGGAAAGGAAACCCTGTAAAACTCTTCCTTTGGTAAATAATGGGGGCAAAACAGTTTTGTTGACACTAAGAAGCATAATAAGAAGTAAACAATGGGAATATTGTTGTTTTTAGCCTGTAGAGTTCAGTCCTTTCAGCTATTCTTCTCTTCACATAGCAACTCAGCCTTGTTTACGTTCTCCGAGCACATTTGTAGTCCTGATCTCACATGGCTTCAGTGAGGTGACTGAATGTCATGTTTTAATAATCCTCTTTAATCAATATGCCACCCAAACCACCTGACACAGCGGGGGGTTTCTTGGCACAGGTGTGCTGCTAAAGCTTCTGATGAAGGTCACTCTGATTTTCAAACAAAGATAGGACTCAAGAGGAAAGGCAACATCTGCAGCACTGCTGCACAGCTCCTTGTGATCTGGTGACTTGTCTGTGGTTGGATTAAACTTCCCGTCCCCAACTGGGGCGACTGCTCAGAGAAACTCTCAAACAAATGTAAGAATACAATAAACAAATAATGGTGTTGCCTTATATGATTGGAGTTCGTAAAACCTTATTTTAATGACTTACATTGACTTCTTTGTATTTTGTGTATAGGTCACTCGTGATCATCAGTACCCTGGATGGGCGGATTTCAGCGTTGGATCCTCACAACCAAGGCAGGAAGCAGTGGGACCTAGATGTTGGCTCAGGGTGCTTGGTGTCCTCCAGCCTCAGCAAACCTGAGGTACAGTGAAACTTGGTTTTGCTTATTTAGACGGAAAAACATTTTTGTCCTTTACAATAAATACATGTGTGTGGTTGCTTCTGTATTAGTTATACACTGCCTTGCATAAATATTTGCACCCCTTAAACTTATCCAAATTTCGCCATGTTACAAAATCAAGGTTGTTTGATTATTGAAAGGATTGAAGGCAACAATTTGAAGAAACAACCTTGTTTGTATAAAATCAACACATTCAATCTGAATATACATAAAATAGACAATATTTTAGTTTATTTTAGTGCAGTGATTTATTTTGGACAAAGAGAACATTATATTTACTTCGCAACCTGACCTTAAGGAGATCAGCCTGTGGTAGCTGTGCTTCTGTGGGATACCTTTGCAGTCTGGAAGCAGAAAGAGTGGGTCTGGGTTCAGCTGGGAAGGGACAGCTGTGCCAGAATCATCTCTGATAGCTTTGGGGTGGTGCAGAGGCCCACAGCAGACTCCGCTGCCCCTTGAGAAAAGTAAGAATGATGGTGGCGACAGCATCATGCTGTGGGTAAGCTTTTCTTCAGCAGGGACAGAGAAGCTAATTAGTTGATGGTTAGAATGAAATACAGGAAAACCTCTTAAAAATTGGAAAAGAGATTAAACTGAGCCACGAGGTTGACTTTACATATAGCTAGATCTGCAATGAGAGGTTTTAGATTGAAGCCCATTAACGTCTTAGACCGAACTCCAGTTAAAAATCTATTGCCCCTTTTCCACTGGCTCGATTTGGCCTGACTCAGCTCCACTCTGCTCGCGTCGCAAGCATTTCCATTACTGTTATTTCAGTACCGGTACCTACTTTTTTGGTACCTCCTTCTTAGCAGGGCTAAGCGAGGCCGAGTCGGTACTGTACGTGACGTGAACAAACGGCTGTTCACTGATTGGCCGTGGGCGCAGCCAGCCGTAAGAGTCTACCAGCGTAAAAGAAAAACAACCGGCATTTTCAAACGTGCATTCAAGCGAGTGAGAGAAACATATGATGGAGTTCGCACAGTTATCCGGAAAAGTCACCCCTTGGAGCAACAACGAGGTGCAAGCTTTTCTGGCGATCATAGGAGTCTGCAATATTCAGCGGCAGCTGAATAAATATATAGGCAACAACTATCAGAAATAAAATGAGACCTAATTCAAATTTTTCCAAATCTTTAATATTAATAATAAAATGGGTGTCAAAATCCTACTCATCGAATCTGATGTCAATGCAGTCAGCGGATTTTATTCCCCAGGCAATAGACGTGTTACTTCTTGTTTTTGTAACGTGTTTCGGTCTTTAGTTCTTTACATTGGCAGTTGGGTGTTTCATTCGCGGTTATGTAGCGCGACACATGATGCTTTAATGCCGCGCCTCCAGGAGGTGTTCCCTTCAGCGGAGCCAAAGCGGGTCTATGGAAATGCAACACACAACGTGCAGAGCCGTGCGGAGCTGTTCCGGGCTGGCCAAATCGAGCCAGTGGAAAAGGGGCATATGCTGAGACTTTAAAGTGCCTGTGACATCAAATTTTCATAAAAAAATAAATCCAGTTACATTTATGGAAAGGAAACATTCATACAATATTTTAAAGTAAATTCATGCCACTGAAATGAACAGTTGTTGAGAAATATGGTCATAAATTTCACTAAAAAGGCATTTCCAGACTACTCCTGTGGTTTTGTTGCGCTGTTATGACATCACAGGGGAACCCCTGCAGGTAAACTGACTGCTGCTACAATGGCCAGCAACACAGATAGCAGCGAAGAATCGGATGTTTCTCTAGATATATTACAGTCACCATCAGAGAGAGACACAGCAGAGTCAGAAGAGCAAAGTCAGCTTTCATCAGATGGCAAGTGCTGCGGACAGCCATCTAATTCGACCAGAGTCTATTTTTGCTGGATGCCGGAGCACGGCCGGAGTCAATATGCATGAATCATACCACACCACCAGGAAACAGAACGTGCACAGCATCTGGATTTTCCAAAAATAATTAAAATAATTAAAAATAAAATAATAATAGCTTATCTGCACTCAGTGAACTCACCCATTGTAGAAAAAAACATGAAAATATCTGGATGCATAAAACGAAAAATGAATCAGTTTAACTGGTATAACTTCCACAGAATGAGTTGTTTTGGACTTGCTACCGCATTTATCACTGGCTTTTATTGCGCGATCTGCGTATGGTTCTTGGAGCTCCTCCCAGCGGACCGGACCGGACCAGATATAGTGCAGGGTTACAGTCTATATATGGCACTGGGTGAAACAATTGGAGGTGACGTGAGCAGCAGAAACAAGGGATGATTCAAGATCTGAAGACACTACCAAGTGTGTCATTTTTTTAAAAGTTTATATCAGAATCTTTGGAGAAATATTTATTTATTTAAATATATCATATGTGTGTGTAATTGATCTTATTTTAATAATAAAACAATTTCGCACTATTACTAATAATAAAATTAAGAATTTTGGTTTTTGAATTATTAACAATAACTGCTGATATCTAAATGTAATTTTGCAACAAGGAAGTATTCTTACCTACTGAGCCTTGATCCGTTTAGCAACAGCAGCAGCAACCTTTTCTTTGCCGATCTTTTCCCATCAGATGCTCTGAACAGCGTGGCTGTAGACTCTGCCTTAACATTCTCCTTCCTCTGTAAGACATCCTGACCTCTGACGTCATTTCTATTGTGAATTTAGAGGTTTCTTGTTCGAAGCAGTTTGCAGCGAAGTCCTCCGATCACAACTGGCTGTGCTTTTGGGACCAGCCTATCTGTCCCTCCTCAGTTTTCCAGCTCTGATCCTCTTCACTTTAGGAAAGTAGTGCAGACAAACGGCTGCTGTCGTAGCATTGCTGCTGCCACCACCAGCAATGCACTGTTTCACCATATTAACACTTGTGTAACGCAACTTGACCTCTACCTGAACAGTTTTCTTATTGACGTTCACACATCGAATGACCACAGACTTCCCTCTGACGTCACTTCCTGGCGACTTTGTACTTGCAAAATTTAACAACGAAATATGCCCATTTTGTCACACAATTGTCTTTAATCACGTCTTTAATGCTAATATGATGTCAATCGCTGCCCAACTTCTTAAATATTAAGATATTTCCTTTCAGTATCTGCATTTGAGTGAAAAGCATGTCACAGGCACTTTAAAATCTGTCAGCCAATCTGACTGAGCTTGAGCTATTTTGCAAAGATGAAGGGGCAAAATGCAAGTTTTGTAGATGTTCAAGGTTGGTAGAGACATACTCCAAACACTTGTAGCTGTGATTGATTAATTAAATGCCACACACCACACCTTTCAGTTTTTTATACAAAAAAAAAAGAAAACATGTATCATTTTAAATCCCCGTCACAAATCGACAACTTGTTTTTGGTCTATCAGACAAAATACATTTGAGTTTAGGGGTTAAGTAATGTGACAAATGTTAAAATGTTCATGGGGAATAAGTTTAGACACATAACATAAAAGAAAACAACTTTCTCAAAAAGAGACCATCTTAGATGTGAAACGCTCCAAAAACGGTAATTTTTTCTGCTTTTCTTGCTTTTTACTCTCTGTAGACGTTTAGACGGATATTTGACCTCTGTGCACTTTGAACAGACAGCCGGCAGGGAGCTGTTTCTAACATCTAGTCCACATTCCCATTGAATGCACACCAGACATGCTCTCTACCCCCACATGAATCTGAGAGTAGCTGATTCGCCTGGAGGATGAGCCTGGTTTGTTTTCTGTAATGGTTTATCCATACGAGCACAGCAAGACCCTCGCCTTTACATGTATACAGAAGCTTAAAACCACCCACACTGACATGCAGAAAGCAAAGTGAGCCTCAGAGCAAGACAAGAGAGCTGCATGCACAGATACATGCACAGAAACATGCTCGCAGTGCGCTTTGATGTGGACTCGCTCTGCCTGAGCATTTTTCCCTCCTGGGGTAAAGCCTCTAATATTAACAAGGGTCGGGTGGCTTCTGAGATCAGTTTAATGCTGGTCTGCCGGTGCTGGTGCTGGAGTGTTTGGATCTGAGGAATGCTCTGTCTTTAACGAGCCTGTCTTATTAGAGCAGCAATACAAACCAACCCCAGCTAATTGAGCAAGTTCTGCACATTTGACAGATAGTGTTTTTCCAAAAGGTCTGGCAGACTCTGAGGCTTATGTTTTTAGGAAAAATAGTTGTTTAGCCTGAGAAGTCTATAGAGTTCCTATTTAGTCTGGAATAATATGGAATTTGATTCAAGTATTTACCAGGTTTGGATAAGTAAAGAAAAAAATCAAAGTATATAACAATATTTGTATTTTCACATTTAATTTCCTATTCCGTTGTCTTAAAGTTGTGTCCTTCCTTTCCTAATAATTTTCCTTCCTTGGATCCTTCCCTCATTCGTTGTAAACATCCTTCTTTCCTGCCTTCTTTTTCGTGTTTCCTACCTCCTTCCTTAATTGTGTCCTCCGTTCATTCTCTCTGTCTAGGGCTGCACGGTAGGAAAAAAAATTATTTGCAATAATATTGCTATCGACGCTATCGTTATTATGAATAACCCACATTCTCTGGACACTTTTCTTTCTTTAGTGTTACTGAGTTTGCGTTCGAGCAGTCCTTTTTAGTTGCAATGTCTTTCTCACCTTGTGTCGTACCTTGCTTCCTTCATTCCTTTATCCTTCCTGCTGTAGAAACACTTCTCATAAATTTACAAAATGAACTGAAAGACTAGAAAAAGTCTGGAAGTTTTACATAAAAAAAACATGTAGGTCGAGTCCAGCTGACTTCGTGGCGTCTCATTACAGCTGTTGGATCTACTGAAGAGCAAAACTATTATTAATTCTTGGGAATTTTAATTCTGAACTGATTTATATCAAATATCAGTGACTGTAGTCTTTTGTTCCATTTTACCTGAAAGATAAAGACAGCTTAAACCTTTTCTCATAAGGCTCTTACCTAAAATTTAGAAAATCGCCTTAAAAAGTATTAATGCTTCCTCAAATATTTCATGTTTTCACACATTACTACAAGTTGTTGTATTTTATTGGGCTTTTATGTGTATAAATGTTGCATGATACACAAAGTGGTAGGAAAATGAAATATAGTTTTAAAAAATATTTTACGAATGAAAATCTGAAAATGTGGCACTGATTTTGTATTTAGCTCCACTCTGGTACCTCTAAGTAAAATCAGTTACCATCAGAAGTCATCCAATTAGTAAACAGACTCCACCTACATATTTCATCTCTGAATCGACATACAAAGCACTGTGTGGCAGAAAACTGTCACCATGAACCATTGAACCGTTACCAGTGGGCAAGTTGGTGGTGGAAGCATCATGCTGTGTGGCTGCGTGTCTTCAGCAGGGATAAGGAAGCTGGTCAGAGTTTATAGAAGGATGGGTGGAACAGACAAGTGACTGCTCAGAGAGCAAAGTTTAACAGGAAAACCTCTGTAGACACCAGCCCATGTTCTGTGTCCTGTGCACATGAGGATGCTTCCTACCTTCTGACTTTAGGACCCTGTTTATCTGTGTGTGTTCACCAGTTGGCTCTCATTTGGCTGGCAGACCGGATTGAACAGTGATGCCCCCGAGCTCTGAACCCGTTGACTTGGTGTGACGTCACTTGTTATGATCCTCGGATTGTGTGTGTGTGTGTGTGTTTATGTCTATGTCTATGCAGTTGTGCTTTGTATAAGTTTAAATTCTGCCTTGCCCTTCGTGGCCTCTGTAACCTGGGATACTTGTCTGCTCTGTGTGCTTGGCTCCTTTTTTTGTGTTGGGGGGGGTAATAAACTGCCTCTAGCTTTTCCCTCCTCCACCCTCCCCCTTCCTGCTGAGAGCTTAGCAACAGTTTGATTGGTGCTTGCTGGGTCCCTGAGACACCAGTCTGCTCGGTGATCGGAGGCTGGAGGGGGTCCGCTGTCGTACTATTGGCTAGGCTCAACATGCCAGGGCGGAATCAGCCAGTCACCTGCTCCATACTGCCGAGTGTGTCACTTATTTTTTTCTTGCACTAAAACATGGGGCAACAAACCGCATTGTCTGCAGAAAAAGAAGCCATCACTTGAGCAAAACAGGAGATGCTCCAGGGTCGTTAGAGGGGTTGAAGGGCATCTGTGTGTGTGTGTGTGTGTTTAGAGGGATGGGTGGGTCATTGTCGGAGAGGAGTGAGTCATGTTGGTTGGGCGGGGCTTAAAGGATAAACTTAGTGTGTGTTTTGGGGGGGTGATAAGGGGAGGTGAGGTAATGCTTTCAACTAGAGATGATGTCATCACATAATAGACAGCACACACTTCCTATACATCTGAGGCATGCAGTGTGAAGGAATGAACTTGATTGATTGTCACACAGTGATAAAAATGCTCGATTAGCTCTCTGTTCTGAATGGGAAGAGCAATAATTCTCCCAGCCCACTGAGGGGAATGGAAACAGCTAGTTTATCTGCAGAATTTTTAGTTTTTTGTTAGAAAGACAGTTTTTTTTCCCCTCTGCAGTCTCGATTGTTTGCCCCTGCATTACAGTTAAGCTCTGGCGCTGAAGGGGAGCAGTGAGGTGGCCTTATGGCCCAGCAGCGGCATGTTAAGGTGAAACTGTTTGACAAGATCGCTGGAGCGTCAGCAGCACCACACACAAACAATCACACAGTGCAGTACATGTCTAACACCCCCTCATTCCCCACTATTCATGTATCCCATGTCTCTGGTTTCCCTGAGGGTGGAACATGATTACATGACTTGTAACATCAAATAATTATCAAGCTCATTTGAATGAATGCCTCCGTAATAAATTCTTTGAATACATGAAATATTATTCACACACTAACAAAAATATCTCCTAATGATTATGATTAGAGATGCACCAATCAGATTTTGTGTCTGACATACATCTAATCTGAAATGGGGTGTTTTCATTGGCTGTAAGTGGAAATTATCAAAATTAACAGAAAAAAGGCTTGAAAACATCAGCCTGTGTGCAATAAATACACTTTTCAATAATATTCTGATTTAGGAAATATGACTGTATAATTCAAAGCTTTCAGCAATTCTTTTTCTACTTTCTGTATTTATTACCGATCATTACAATTATAACATTAGTAAAATGTTTATTGTAAAATGAAACTACTGTTTTACTGAAAACAGGATTAGGTCGCAGGGCTGTCTCTATGCATCTCAAGAAATCTACACAAACAAAGTTCTCCAGATTAAATGATGCAGTTGGACAGAAACAGAAAAGAGAAAGCATATCTCAGTTAATACTTTGAAACCAGTCTACAGCTCACAATTTTAGTTTTTAACTTCTTTGCACTTTAATGTCCCAAACAAATACACCTTTGCTTTAAACTTCACCAGTTACTCGGTGCATCTAGACGGTGCATGAATTCCTCTGACATTAGATCAAGACATGGGTCAGGTCTCGGATCAATAACACGCACCCTACACATTCAGGCAGCTCTGGAATCAGTCTGAGTTAGAGCTCTTTAAAGATTAACAGGAAAATCCACACAGAGAAGGAGGGAGTGTTTATGCTAAGAAGATGGTCTTTTTAATCTTTTAAAATGTTCTTTTTAATTGTTTTTAATATTTTATTCTTCTTCAAATAAAAACCCAAAATCCAGCCACTTCTCTGTATTCTTTTCCCAAATACTGCATATAAACATGAGACAAACATGTGAAATCAAACACATGTGGTGCGGCTGATCATGCATGAATTATTAACCTGAAGGGATTCCTTTTGAATTAGCTTTAAATCACAGAGGGAGCTGCTGAGGGCTGATATATTATATGTTGTCTCGTTTTTTTTTTAAATATGCCATTTATTTTTTATGTAGCCACAGTTATACACTTTTTTAACTTTTGGATTATAAGAGCTTTTTGAAAGTTGAATCAGAAGCATGCCATCATATGACTTTTTTAGCTTTGTGACTTGCTGATCCAGATTTTATGCGGCACAATCCAATCGAACAGCCAGGGCAGAACTCCGCTGAGCAGAGTGTTTCCCTTCAGGAGATTATACGGCTGAGAGAAGGCTAACTGGTGTCAGAACACTGGGCCAGATCAGAGGAATGGATTAAGGCATCAGGAGCAGCATGACTCATCCACAGATCCGAGAGTTTTCCTCTCTGTTGTAAAACCTCTTTGCAGCCTGGTAGCCATACCAGCAGAGAGGGATCTGTTCAGATTGCTAACCCTTCCTCCACCACCCACAGTGTGCACATGTTCTGCTTTCTTGTAAATAAATCTGATACTTTTTAAACATTAAAAGTTACTTTTCTGACCCCAGCAGCAACACCAGTAGGTTGAAACATCTATGATTGGTCCAAACAAGCTTGTTATGGCACCAAACGCTAACGCTACAAATTATTTTTGCATTTTCAGAATGCTATGCGGGTGACAAGCATTTTCTTCCTTAATGTTAAACTTTTAATCTGGATAAGGGTCAGGCATTTGCAGTGATGTCATCCTCACACACCCTCCCCCTCCCCACACACACAATGATCACCTCATGCAAACACATTATCTCAGCTTGCAGAGTTTTCTTCAGATCCAACCAATTACCTAACCTCATATGCCCCTTTTTCCACTGGCTCGTTTTAGCCGGCGTGGCTCTGCTCCACTCGGTTTCGCTCTACTCGGTACGGTATCAGTTGTGTTTCCACTGACCCGCCGCCTCCAGCCATGAGTGTAGAGCGCTGTGCTGCTATTAACGTTACTGTGTTAGATTGTCACATTAAAGGAATCTGTGTGAAATGATAAAAAAAAATAAAATAAAAACATAAATAAACTAAATACTAATAACGTTTGTATTAATGTATATGCAAGAATGTCTTGTGTTTTTTATGTCTGAAATGATCCACTTTGATAATTATCGGGACCACAGCCCAGCCAGAACTTATAAAATAAGGCTCAGGGGTTCTGATGTGAGGGGGGGGTGTCAGGAGAAGCAGAGAGAAGAGAGATGCTGCTGTCTGGATGGTAAAACTCTACCGTTTGCCTGAAGAAGTTACAATTTTGGGCTTTATGAAGAAGTTTTTGTTTTATCAATGGCAATAACGAGCACAAGGACTTAAAAGCGCAAAACCATGGACATTTGACCTTTGAACTTAGTTTTAGATGGGATATTGCAAATTCGTGCTCCGCAGATTCAGTGGGCTTGTCCTCCTGCTTGGTCTGATGCAGGCAGTCTGATTACGGGCAGCTGCTCTCTGCCTGCTCCCTCCTCCTGCAGACGCTGGTTCGCTTAAGGACCGTCAATAAATGTCCGAACCAAACACGTTGTTTCATGGTGGTTTTGTTTTGTGTGTTTTGGGGGAAATGTTCATGCCTCTGAACAGCTGATTTTATGTGTGATCAGCTAATTTAGAACATTATTAAATAGGCTACATCGTTCTGCCTGCATGTAATTCAGAAAGCTGATTTGTCCTTTTTCTTTTCTGTCAGCCTTCAGGTATGGTTTATGATCTGTAAATGGTAAAATTACATGTATGACCTGGTTCGGCCACTGTGGTCCTTAATATTATTGTAGTTGCTCTTGAGTTTTATTAAATTTTCCCTGCACTGTCTCAACCTTCAAACCTTCTCATTTCTCCTCCTCTCACGGCCAATCAGTGAACAGCAGTCTGTTCACGTCACATGCAGTCCTTACTCAGCCCCGGTCGTACCTGCTCAGGAGCCGGGACCAAAAAAGTAGGTACCGGTACAGAAAAAACTGTAATGGAAACACTCGCATTGTGAGCCGGTTGGAGTCGAGTAGGGCCAAATCAAGCCAGTGGAAAAGGGGCAATAGTTGGTCTCAAGTCTGTAGATTGAGTCCAAGTGTGCGGGGCCTGGTGAGACGGCTGCGTGGGTGGTTGTGTGTCAGATAGCCTGGTCTGTGTGGGATGGTGTAATGTTTAGTGTATATAAATATTAAAAATAAGTAAAACATAAAGGAGATTTTTTTCAGATAATGTTTCTGCTTGTAGAGTCACATTATCAGAGCTTTTTTGAATGTTGAAGAAACGTTCTACGGTTTTTATTATCTGTATTTCATTTAATAAAATATAACACTTGATCCAAAATAATATCTAGTTAAATTTAAAATGTGACCAATAATATGGGGATGGATGTGGAAATACAGAGGCAAACTGCAAACATGTTTTCTAAAGGGTCAGAAATTCCTGCCTACCTGGTTCACAGTACAGTTAAAGCCATAGTGGGTTACCAAATTAATTGCTCCAACTCTCTTCTTAAAACAGCCAGAACAAAACTCTGATCATACTTCCACTTTATCTGACATTCTGTTAAAAGGATATTTAACTCAAAAATGTTAAAAAGCAGGCTGCACGGTGGCACAGTTGGTAGCACTGTTGCCTTGCAGCAAGAAGGTCCTGGGTTCGACTCCATACAGAAAGACAGGAGTCTTTTGCATATTCTCCCTGTGCATGCGTGGGTTCTCTCTGGGTACTCCGGCTTCTTCCCACAGCCAAAAAACATGACTGTTAGGTTAATTGGTTTCTCTGAATTGCCCTTAGGTGTGAAAGAGTGTTTGCATGGTTGTTTGTCCTGTGTGTCTCTGTGTTGCCCTGAGATGGACTGGCGACCTGTCCAGGGTGTATCCCGCCTCTCGCTGGAGATAGGCACCAGCTCCCCTGCATCCCTGTATGGAAGAAGCGGGTATAGAAAATGGATGAATGTTAAAAACCTCTGAGTACCTTAATAGCAGAAACCTGTCCATGGTTACTATCGATGATTGTATTGATGGCCTGCAAGTAGTCTGTAATGAGAACAGGAATAAGATTGAGCCTCTCACTGCACAAAGAGCGCTGGAAATTTTAAGAGTGATAAGTAGAATGGAAAGAATTTACCTATCCACACAGACTGAGGTAATGCTTCTGTAATGAAATGGTAGAAATTGATGATTTATGATGCAGCAGAAAACAAACTTACAGACTCCTAGCCTATAAGCTACTGGACTGCTCTGCAGTTTAGGTATTTTATTCTTTAAATTAGTTTGTAGTTGATTAATGGTACAGAAATACAAGAAATATCTTATTATAAATATGTTTGAATACATTTTATTTTCTCAAAAAAATGTTAACCTTGTGGATTATCGAGGCTGTCTATCTTTATCGTTTCCTTTACTTTATTTTTTGCCTCATGTACATGAGCTTGGCAATAAAATAATAAAAAAAAACAATAATAAGACCCACCTGTATATTTTTTTCTGCCTCACAGGTATTTGGCAATAAGATGGTCATACCTTCACTGGATGGTGCCTTGTTCCAGTGGAACCGGGACAGGGAGAGTATGGAGGCTGTGCCTTTCAGTGTTGAATCCCTGCTGGAGTCATCCTACCGCATGGGAGAGGACACTGTCCTGGTCGGGGGCAAGTCCCTCACTACTTATGGTCTGGGGGCCTACAGTGGCAAGGTAATTATATTGTGACAATAATTTTAACGATTTAGCACACGGTTAACTGTTCCAAATATCTGATGACTGTTACCTCTTCGGTATTTGTCTTTGCTTCAGATTCAATACATTTGCTCTGCGGGGGGCTGCAGTCGGTGGGGGGATGAAGAGATGGAGACGGAGGACGTTCTCCTGTTGCAGAGGACTCAGAAGACAGTACGAGCTATCAGGCCTCGATCAGGAATGGAAAAGTACGTTTTGAACTAGTCTGTCTTTGTCGACCAGATGGATCCAGCTGCTGTAGCATGCCTTTGTCAGGAAAGTTAGTGAGTTGGTAAACTATTCAGACCGTTGCCGCAGTTACATGACACACTTAACATGAACACACTATGTGTATATGCAGAACCAAGGTCTGGGCCTTTTTCCATCTCTGGATAAGTTTGGAAAAAGATCCATCCATCTATTCCTCCAGACTCGACTTAGACTTAAGAATTAACTTGGACTTCTGCTCTGAGGCTCGAGTCTTAACAGTTTTCATCACATGTAATTAGAGGGGGAAAGGAAGCCGGTATGTGAGCTAAAGACTCCAGCTGCGGCTTATGTTTTATTCTGAAAGGATACTCCTGATTATTAGCTAGTGCCATTGGTGGATTATGGGATGTTAAGGGCTCATAACAATCCGTTCATGTTAGCTCTAGCACCACAATAATGAGGACATGGATGCTTCTCTAAATAAACTCTGCATTAAATGCATTTGGATCATTTAGGAAACAAAATAAACATAACTTACCTCCAACATTTCCTCTTTTCTAAGCTAGCTGCAATATTGCAAGAACACTTCTGGCTGAAAATATCAAAATAAAAGCATCTCCTGTTTCGTTCATTCAGAAGTTTAACACATTTATTTACTTATTACATGTTATTATATTCATTATGCTGTAATTTATACCTTACATTTCAACATCTTTACTATTTAGAATGGGGAACAATAGTTTTAAATGTGAAATGACAAAATGGTTTACTAAAATGATTAAAAATTAATTCATTCGTTGATCAGAGCATTCATCTATTTGTCATCCATCCATCCTTACCATCTGTGGCTTTTACCCACCGGGGTCCAGGTTTATTATTTAAAGCCTGAACACTCTAGACATATCTGCAATAAATTCATACCAAACATTTGAATTTATACTTTAAGAGTTGGCTAAAAAGGACTTCAAAATACCATATGGAGAGAATGAAGTTGCCAAACATTATGAAGGACAAAATGCAAAATAAAAAGATGGTTCTCTTCATTAGTATTCTTTTTAATGGATCTTCCCTGTGACTTCAGGTGGAACTTCAGTGTTGGGAGCTTTGAGCTCAAACTTGTCCCTGAAAAGCAGACTGGATTGAACTTTCTGGAAGGAGATGTAGCGAGCGATGACACCTGGAAGGAAAGCCAGCAAGTCATCATCGATGAACCAAAGGAGAGGGAGCAAATGGACAAAAACCAGAACCAAAACCAACATTTGGACCTCGTCATCAAAGTGTCTGTTCCAGATTGGAAGGTCATGGCCTTCAGCACTGAGCCCAGCGGACAACTGGTCTGGGAACATCAGGTGAGATTTTTTGGTTTAAACAGCATTAGTCCTGAGCTGAGTGCAGTAGATTATGTGTCTCATTATAGCGATCAATGTTTACTGTATAATGGCTCATTCTGTGTCTCTATTTGTTGTATAGTTCTGCACACCCATCGCCTCTGCCTGGCTGGTGGGTGGGGGTAAAGTCACACCGATCAGCCTGTTTGATGACACTGCCTACAACAGCCAATCAGAATCTGAAGATGATGAAGAGGAGGATCCTGATAAAGTCCAGAGTGCTGCAGAGTCTAGTGTCTACCTCGGTGAGCTCATCTGACTGTGTCTATTCATGCTGCATTGTATTATTTATTTTTTCTTTGGTATCTTGAAAAATTGCTGTCGTTTAGAGCATGAATGTATTTTCAGGGATGTTTCAGGGGCAGCTCTACCTCCAGTCATCAGTTAGGATCTCTGAAAAGTTCCCCTCTAAAGCTATCGGATCAGAGAAAGACATAATTTCTCTCCCCACTGTCAAATGGAAGCCACTTATACGTAAGTTATCCTGTGTTAATGGATAAAACTAAAAACCAAGGGCATGGAGTTTGATGATAAAAAGCACAAAGGGACCAAAAACAGTTGCTGTTTGTTATTTAAACCCAAAGGTAGTTCAAAGCAGTTTTTGAAGACACAAAGAAATTGTATATCTATTAATTCCCTAAGGCCCAAAGCTTTATCATTTGAATCTTAACAGTGTAGCATGATTCCTAATTGATTTCCAAGGATTGTCTTGATCTTGTCCTTACAGAGTCCCCGTCTCGGACTCCAGCTCTGGTCGGCTCTGACGAGTTCGACAAGTGTCTGAGTAATGACAAGTACTCCCATGATGAATACAGCAATGGAGCCTTGTCCATTCTTCAGTATCCATACGGTAAAGACCTAATAATTTCCATGCACAGTGCTTTGCAGAAGTGTTCATACCCCTTTAACTTTTTTCTCATTCTGTCTTGTTACAGCCACAAACCTTAGTGTATTTTATGTGAGACCCCAACACAAAGTAGTGCATGTTATTCAGTTGCAAGAAAATGATGCATGGTTTTCAAATATCTAAAAAGTGTGCCCCGCATTTTTTATTATTCCCCTTCACTCTGATACTCCTAAAGTATAACCCAGTGCAATCAATTGCTTTCATAAATCTGCTAAATAGTAAAAAGGATCACCCTATGTTTAATATAATCTCAGTTTAAATGCAACAGTTCTGTGAAGGCCTCAGGGGTTTGTTAGAGCGCATTAGTGGACAAACAGTTTAATGAAGACCTATATGTCAACGAGCACTGTTCAATCCATTATTTGAAAATGGAAAGACTACTTATGCATTACCATGTTAATGCTACTACAAATTGAATGAGCACAACTTTTAAACAAGACCTCAACACTAGCATCACGAATATCACTGAATGCATTTGGACCATGTGTTTCCCAAGGCAAAAACTGCGACCAAACAGATTGCAAAACAGTTTGTTTAATATTGTTATTCAATACACACAATAAGGTGATGTCCTTAAGGAGCTAAAAGCAAGCGCACAATGCTAACATTAGCAGGAGGCACGAAGCTGTGCTATCAAAACAACAGCCAATAAGTTATATCAGCACCTCAACAATCAAGCTTGCTGTCATTTTACCGTTATCTGCAGCTTACCTCTTTGCTCTGTCCGTCGCTTCCATACGCAGAAGGAACTGACCCCTCAGACGGGGTCATTCGGCTAATTCTCCTTCATACTGGCCGAGGTTGTTGAAATATTCCCCCCTGAAGTGTTTTGCGCAAACGAAGAGGACTTTCCCCACTGATTTCGGCACGTTTCCATTAAAAATAAAATTTAACCAGGCACTCTGAAGAGGTTCTGATCCTGGGGGATGGTGTAATGTCTGGTGTGGGTTAATACACCCGACAACAGAACATTTAGATTTTTCCGCTTGCTGCTTCAGCATCCTTTAACTTGAACTACAAGAATACTGCGAGAAAAAAAATGGCGGATTCACTGGATTGGTTAGCCGGAAGTCCATGACCATCGTTAGAAGTTCCTCAGAAAATACTGTGACGTAATAGAAAATGGAAAAATCTGAACAGACTGACCAAATATGACCCGAAAAGCATCTAAATATATCATTGCAGGATCTGGAGTGACTTAATTGAAATTTTCTAGACTTTCAGAGACTCCCAATACACAAAAAATGTGTTTAAGAGAGTAATAAAGTGGATTTTGCACAATATGTCCCCTTTTAAATAAAATGAAATCCTAATGAAGCACACAAGTTTGTGGTGGTAACGTGATAAAATGTGACGAATGAATTCTTTTACAAGGGATAGTATGTGTCAGTTGAAGGCAAAATGACCTAATGACCACCTGTCTCCGTCTTGGTACCGCAGACAATGGTTACTACTTCCCCTACAGCAAGCATTACCGGGAGAAACGTGAAAGTGCCATTAGTCTGATAAAGGAAAACGATGCCGGCTCAGACAATCGTAGGAGAAAGGACCCTGTGCTGCTGCTGCCATGGTGGAAGGAAATTCTCGGAACCATCGTCTTCTGCATCGCCGCCACCACCTACGTCGTCCGCAAGTTCTTTCACCCTCCTGCCCCTGTGACCTATGTGAGAGTAAGAGTTCACAACCTGACTGCAGCTGTGATTCTTCTTTGGGGGTTACTCCCTCAATTATGGTTGCTTTTTTTTCCATGAGGGAATTTTCTGTTTATTAAATCCTTGTTGTCCTTATTTATTTATATATTAATTATCTGCCTTGGGGAACTTGTTTAGATGCTAAAAATGTGATTTTTTTTTTATGTGTGTATTTAACATGTTTTACTGTCTTTTTGTCTATCCAAGCAACGGAAAGAGTCAGAGACACAATGCCAGACCGACAGCAAGTTTGACCTTGAAGTTGTTGAATCCAAAGAGCCGGTTGCTATGGAGAACCGCTTCAGTGAATATGTGTCCAGGTACTTCACTAACTAACCACAGAGCAGCCCTTCCCCATTTGTCATCTCTGTCTGTGCTGAAGCTGAACTTCTCTCAGCTCCCACTGCTGTTCCAGGAGTTATTATCCTCGTGCTTGAAAGTCTCACTTGTTTAAGGTGTAGCTACAGATTGAGCCCTGTTACCATGGTGACCACTGGTCTTCCAGCCTGCCTTGATAGGACGTGGCCGAGATGAGAGATAGGAGTAACTCAGCTGTTTCCCATCAAATCAGAATGACCTTGGTCCACTCCTCGCAGCGGCAGCTCCGCCCAGTTCCATCTGCTGCAGGGTCACAGTGTCACATTACATCACTGTCAGAACGCTCTCAAAAGTTTCCCACTCTTGACCAGCAGCCATCATTTGCAGACTGGACACACATGCTGATCATAGGTTTGTTTATAGAAATGCACCCTGAAACAAGTGGGATTAAACCGAATTAAAGGAAAACCCTAATCCTTCCTTTCCTTTAGAGTTGCTGCTCTGGTTTATAGGTTAGCTTTGCTGTACAACGTTCCCAAAAATAAAAGTGGCAGCTGTTGCAGCAGCTGAGGCAAACACAAGTCCGGATTATCAGGAGGGGGTCCGAGGTCAGGACCAAAGGCCTGATTGACACGTGCTCGCGCACTTCAGCCTTGAGTCCCATGTAGAGACGGGGCAGAGATGCTTTTCCAGGGTGCAGCTGAGTATGAATGTATCATCCCCAGCTGTAAGCACATGGCGCTGTTCCTCATTTATCGAACACTGTTGTAGATTTGGCTGCTGTAATAATTGTAGTAATGATTCATGAGACTGTGCTTGTAGTGGCTAATTGCAGTGTACGAGTGGTCTGGTGCTGTTACATCTGGCAGCTTGGAACAGTCAGCATTTACATCCCACTACCAGGGTTATTCATAGCTTCAGAGAGCTCACCCACAACATGGGTGAAAGAAAGATTGTAAAAACAACACTTCTCCCCGAGCTTTTAAAGAAACAGCATCACAAAAGACGATTAAATATACGTACGAAGCTGAATGCTGACACTTCAGCATTGCTGTGTCTCCATCTGAAAGTCCTCAGATATATATATCGGTTAATCACAGAGCAGAGCACCAAATGAGATGTGATTCTCCAGTGTGATGTTGTGCAGATCGGCACAGGCCAAAATGATGTCACGCTGTTTCTTGGACCCATAAAGCAGAGTTCCACCAGCTGATCCAAGGCAGGCACATCTCCCCTTCAGCACCTCCAAATCTCTCGCCCTCGCTCCTGTACACACCTGAGATCCTCAGCACAGACTGTTCTTGTTATCTTGTAATTTTTAAAGTTCTATCTAAACAGTCAGCAGTAAATCACACACAGTCCATATTTTCGCTGTAACATTGTTTGATTGACCATTCTTCTGTGAAATCTTGAAATATTTCCTATTTCAGAAGCTAAAAGCACCCAATTTTACAATTATTATTTTCCACTTAAGTCTCCATTAATATTTAGGCCACTGCAGTGACACTACTTTATGCAGCCTCACTAATCTTCAAGGTAAACAGATGACGAAAAATCAGTAATCAACTCTAACCTACTACAAATCACTGAAATCTTCTAATAATCTCCTAATAATTCTCCAGCACTGCTTAACTTCTTCTGCTGCACCACGACTCCACACTGGCATACATTAACACACTCAGGTTGAGATTTGATTAGATGTATCATTTTGAGTACGTCCAAAATGAGTGTTAAAGTGACCATGCACATTTAGCGTGTCATTCTGTTAGTGATTTTTAGATCAGCACTTTTCAGCTTGTCAGTCTGGTGCTTTGAAATGCTGACTTGTTTTCCTATAGGGAGAGCCTTGGAATGAAGTTGACAGGTTGTAATTCCTTCCCTGATAATCACGTTCAACCACTTAATGAGCTCTCTTGAACACAGGGAAGTCTGATCTCATTCTCCTTACAACTGCCTGGTGACAGGACAATTTTAGCCACTTGAAGCAGAGTGATTCTTTTATGCACAGGGGTAACCAACATTTATCTCCCCCTTCCAGGTACCTGACAGACTTCGAGCCCGTGCAGTGCCTTGGCCGCGGGGGCTTCGGTGTTGTCTTTGAAGCCCGCAATAAAGTGGACGACTGCAACTACGCCATCAAAAGAATCCGCCTGCCCAACAGGTAGCGACTCTCGTTGACTGCAGCACGCTTCCTTGCTGAAGGCTATTAGTGCTCCCTTTAGCTCTGCTTTCTTTAGGGCTGTTAAAGCCAGTTATGTAAGCGGTGGCCTACTTGTTAAACACAGAAAACCACACAAAGGCTTAACTGGCGTTTTGAAACCAATATCAGCTGTGCATTTATTATTTATATAGACAAGCATGGATATTTAATGTTGAGATGATGCACCTCTGCTTCTCTTTTAACACAACAACACATTTAACACCTGTGGACTGATCTATGTTACTCTATTAAGTACAGTCCCCTCCAAAAGTATTGCAAAAGTGAGGATAATTTCTTTATTTATGCTTTAGGGTGCAAATATTAAAATATGAATATGAGACAGGACAGGACAGGAAGATGTGCCTGAAAACTGATTGTTATTGCCCATGTTGGGCCTGTTACCATGATCATTTAAACAACAGACGGACCTGAAGGTCTTTTCTCATTTGGGCTTTGCCTTTACCGACTGTATTTATGGTTAGAGTTGCAACAAACAAGAAAACCAGAGAGTTTTTCAGGGAAAAAACAGCTGAGAGAAGATGAAAAATCAGAGTCTTTGCACAAATGTTGGCAATAGTCACTGTGAGTGTTAGAAAAGCACAGAAGGAAGGCCTTGGGTAACAGATGCAGAACGGGTAGACCAAGGAAAACATCAGCAGCTGATGAAAGAACTATTGTAGAGCTTTAAAGAAAAACCCCAGCAAAAGTCTAGAAGGCAGATCTGAAGCTATCAAAGTGACAGTCTGCTGTTTGAAGACATCTTCATGAACTAAAGTCCAGAGGCTGCATCATAAGATGCAAAGCACTCATTTGCAAGACTAGGAAGGCCAGACTGGACTTTGCAATGAAGTAGAGACAAGCCTCAAACCTTCTAGGACAAACTAGGATGGACTGATGAGACAAAGATGAACCTTGAACAAAGTGGCCAAGAGGTTCCAGTTTACAGAAAGAAAGGATCTGCTCAGACATATAAGCTCATCTGTGAAACACATTGGGGGTAATATCATGGCAGGGGTTTGCAGGACGTGTTCTTACCTGATGATGCACATCATCTATCAACACAGGATCGCTGTAGCATAATGAAGTCAGAAGCCAACAGAAACATTGGCTCAGTGACTTTAAAGAAAGATGCAGTCAAACTGAGTTCATCCGAGGGAAAAGGTGGAAGGTTTTGGACTGACTGCTGATTACCAGACCTTAATCCCACACAGCAGCATCTTACCTGTTGAAGAGCAAACGTAAGAGACAACGGTTAAAGGCTGCAGTAAAAACATCAGTTTGGTGATTTGAGGTTCCTGTAACCAGGTTGATCCAGTTATTACAGCTAGATATGATGTTAAATAAAACGTTCAGCTATTTTAAGTGTTGTGTTTCAGTACTTTAACTAAAATAAAACACCTGGAAATAAAGCTGAAATGTCGACCTTTTTTTCTCATTTTCAGCTGTTGATTTCGAACCTAAATGTTTACAATTGTTTAAAATTTTGCCTAATGGAGCAGAATATATTTTGTTCCATGTCCTTAATAATTGTAATAACACTAAGATGCTTTTAAAACTCTTGCAGTATAAAAAAAAGCTTAATTTCTTGTTTTTACTGTTATTTTATTGCAATATCACAAATAATTTTTTATTTGAGCTGCAAAAATAAAACTGTTTATGTAAAGTCAGTTTGATCTCTTTCTAGACCATTAACTCCCCGTAGGAAGAGATACTAAACTTCTAAAAGAGGGGTGTGTTTCAGCCATAACTGAATAAGAACTTTAGCCTCATGTTTTGGTTCTGTCATTCAGGGAGCTGGCCCGAGAGAAGGTGATGCGAGAGGTGAAAGCTCTGGCCAAGCTGGAGCACCCCGGGATTATCCGTTACTTCAACGCCTGGCAGGAGAGCCCCCCTGAGGGCTGGCAGGAAGAAATGGACCAGAGGTGTCATAAGGATGCCAGGTTAGATGGGGAGGTGGTACGCAGGGGTTCTGTAGAGTCTGGGAAGGTTTGATTTAAATCCTTTCCAGGTCTGTATAAGTATAGAAAAAGAAAAGAGTTTGGAAAATATTTGTATTTAAAGGTTTAGTTCATTTGTTTTTCTAAAGGTTACATCCATCTGTCCATTGTCCCTTCTTCCTTTACTCCAGTCCTTTCCCTGCCATCTTCCCTCTATCCTTTTTTACTTCCTTCCTTTTTACCCTGTTTTGTATAATAGCTTCCTTCCTTCCTCTTAGTATTTCCTTCTTTCCTTTCTTCTTCTTAGTCCTTCTTTCCTTCCTTCCTCCTTACTCTCAGTAGCCTACACATTTCATTTCAGCCGGATGTTTTCACATTTTTAATGCAACTTTTTGTTTTTCTTTCAGTACCACTGACTGGCCAGTGAGCATCCTTGACCACATGGAGGTGCTGTCAGTCAAAGTACCGGTGTCTAGCTCTGCGTACCCCGCCTCTAGTCCTGAAGGAGATGCTCTGGAGCCGTCTGTCAGTGCTCAGGCCCTCCTCTCCAACAGCACAGTTGGCTTTGGAGCCGATGACGGCGACCTGTCCTTCCAGCCACTGCTTGGCCACGACAGCCTGATGTCTGAGAGGGACAGCCAAGCCGACGCTGACGCTTCAGACACCCCTAACTCCTTCGAGCTCTGCCCTCCACGTGGCCCCAGTGACTGCACTTCTTCATCCTTTGACATTGTGTTTGAGGACTCTGGCTGTGATCGAGATGCAGATGCTGATACAGACTCAGGTGCAAGCGCAGCCAGTCCCAAAACACTGATAGAGAAGAAGACTTCTTCTTCTTCTTCACACACCAGACAGCAGGAGTCTGTCCCACCTTCTTCCTCCAGTCCTCCTCGACCAACCTCTCTCACCTTGGCTCTCCCTGCTACTTCACCAGCCCAGCGCTTCCAGCCTTCCCCAAAGGTTATTAAAATAATTTTAACTTTGTAACCAATTAGTTTCATATGTAACACATACAATTATGGTGTCTGGTGTAAACTGTCTTTAACATCTTATATTAGTGATTAGCATGGTAAGCATTCTTAGCATTATTACTACAGCAGTCTCCGTGTATTCCCTGGAGATGTTAAGACTGTTTTCTAAAGCGTGAGATTTTCAAAAGGCTGCCAGCATTTGAAAATTCAGCATGTTCCATCACAGACCGACATTGAAAGCTCAAAAGGATAAAACAAAGCAACATTCAGCCTTCCTGTTATTTGCCTAAAATCTGGCTCTCTTTGGCTCTGTTGCAGTATGATAGAATAGTAGCTTCTTTTTTCTCTTTCTCATTTGATTGGGCTGCAGCTTAAATAAAACCTGAAGTGTCAAAATGTGTTCCAGAATTTCCTTGAACATGCCCTCCTACCTGCAGGTGTACCTGTACATCCAGATGCAGCTCTGTCGGAAGGAGAACCTGAAGGACTGGATGGCTCAGCGTTGCCTGCCGGGCCAGAGAGACCTCAACCAGTGTCTGGACATCTTCCTGCAGATCGCGGAAGCTGTCGACTTCCTGCACAGCAAGGGTCTCATGCACAGAGACCTTAAGGTAAATGCATACAAAACCTGTGCTGTGAAAGATAAAATTATATGTATGGTCGTCATAATGTGACCCTCTCTTCTAAAAGGTGAGTGGGTGGACAAACTAATCAATTATCTGTGTCTTGTTTAATGGTCCCTCCAGCCGTCTAACATCTTCTTCACCATGGACGATGTGGTGAAAGTGGGAGACTTTGGCCTGGTGACTGCTATGGAACAGGAGGATGATGAGGACGAGCCGAGCGTGTTGACACCTGCACCACTCCTCACTCGGCACACAGGCCAGGTTGGCACCAAGCTCTACATGAGCCCTGAGCAGGTGAGGGAACATAGCATGAAATCCTTTCTGTGAAGTGATTGTGTTGCAAAGCACAAGAGACTAAAAATAATGTGTTTTTTTTTTTTTTTTTTTTTGCAGCTCTCTGGTAACTCGTACTCTCATAAAGTGGACATTTACTCGCTGGGTTTGATCCTGTTCGAGCTGCTGTATCCCTTCAGGACCCAGATGGAGAGAGTGAGGGTGAGTCAGCAAACACATGAACTTCGAATTATCTCCTGATTTTGGGCCAAAGGGCCTTGAAGGAGTATTCATACCTTTTAACCCTTTTCACATTTGATGTTACAATCACAAACTTCCATGTATCTTATTGAGATTTTGGACAGACATAAAGTAGTGCACAATTGTGAAGTGGACAGAGAACGATGCATGGTTTTTATATCTCTTTCGGATAAAAATATTAGTTGTGGTATTCATATGTATTCAGCCACCCCCTGATACTTCTAAATAAACTCCAGTGCAAGGGTCCACTGGTCGCATAATTTAACCTCAGTATGAATTCAGCCATCCTGTGGAGTCAACAGAGGTTTGTTAGAGAACATTACTGAACGAACAACACCATGAAGACCAGAGAATATGTCAAACACACCAGGGTTAAGGTTGTGGAGATGTTTAGAGTAGGGTTAGTTTATAAGAGCAATATCACAGACTTTGAACATCTCTAAGAGCACAGCTCAGTCCTTCATCTGAAAGGGAAAAAGTAACCTTTCAAGAAGTGTCTGTCTAGGAAAGCATTCATCAGAGAAGCACTCAATGATCAATGTTAACTCTGGAAGAGCTGCATAGATCCACAGCTCAGGTGGGAGAATCTGTAAAACAGGATAGCATTTAGTTAATCATACAATGACTTACCCAAAAAAAAAAACAAGATAACTAAGGAAAACATGAATTTCAGTATTATTTCTTCACTGAAACTGTTGAGGCTTACTGTTTGTAGAGTATGAATCCAAAAGGCTTTTCTTTGTAACAAGAGTCAGTCTCTGTCACCCCATCTTTAGGTTCCAGACACCATTTCAATGCAATTGTTTGTAATTCCAACAAACAGATATCATGGCCAACTATTTTAAAGTGTCTAGCCACACCAGATCTCATCTTTATTACAAAACCTTGCTTTGTGTTGAGAAATCCTGATTTTTAACCCATTTTTATATTTACAAATACACATTTTAAATGCAGCAAGTAATCATTCTCTTGATAAAACATTCCTTTTAATCATAGCACTACACTGAACACAGCCCGAACATGAGAAATGAACTGAGACAAGAAATGTTGAGAAGAGGTGTAACAGTCTCCCTAATTGCTAGGCTGCTTATTGGCAGGGCAACAACCCAAAACATACAACCAGAGCTTCAATAGAATGGTTCACATCAAACCATATTCATGTGTTAGAAGGGTCTATTTAAAGTCCAGGCTGACATCCAATTGAGAATCTGTGGCTAAAAGAAATGCAAACCCAGTTTGATTGAGTTTGTGCTGGTTTGCAAAGAAGAATAATCAAACATTTCAGTCTCTAGATGTTTATACCTCAGGGGGCTTGCAGCTATAATTGCAACTGCATATCACTCTGTAGATTATTAAAAAAATATTAACAATTTTCCTTCCACTTCACAATTATGTGCAACTGTTCGTGGTGTAGAAGATCAAATGTCATTAAGATGCATAGAAGTTTGTGGTTGAAACGTGATAAAATGTAAAAAAAGGTTCAGGGTATGACCTCTTTGGCAAGGTGCTATATTTCAAAATGTGAAATGATTCTTAGTTGAAACTGTATGAGCTATTAGAGCAACATGTTTAAACCAGGGGACATATTTGTCCTACTGAAGGTGAATGCTATATTTCTACTTGCAAATGCTCACCATCAGATCAGTACTGGTGGATATAGTCATGAAGCCTTTGTCTCTGTAGTAGAAGAGCTGATGAACCAATAGGGCAGCTCCACTCACAGGTGTTTACCTTATTCCTTTCAGACGCTCACAGACGTGAGAGCACTGCGCTTCCCAGACATTTTCTCCAAAAACAATGCTGAGGAGGTAAGTGATCTTCTGCTGTCACCTAGTGGCTACAAATACAAACAACATTTGTGTTACTTGACACTTTCTGTGGACAACAGATAGAATAAGAGCCACCAGTACCAGATTTAAAGGACCCGTCCACACCAATCCAACTAGGAGGTGTTTTTGGATTGTTTTACCTCCTAAAACACAGAATCTGAAGTCAAATTTAGGGATCTTTCAAATATCTTTCAAATTTGATACTTTAATTTTAAGATTTTTCTGTAAGCAAAATGTTAAAGAAAAACCCGACGTGTTTTTAGTGTTAAATCAGACACCGTCTACTTATAGCCAAGTGCTATAGTGTCAGCTTAGTAAAGCTGTTTAATTTATTATGAGATGAATATAATTGTCCAGCACAATCTGAAATGCCCCCTTACACCCCACATGTTGTCTGTTCTCAAACTGTATGTACAATCGTAACAATGTTTTCACTGAGCTGTATAACTAGAAAGGGTTATGATACCCCTTGAACCTTTTCACAGTTTGTCACGTTTAAATCTCAAACTTGAATGTATTTTATTAGAATTTTATGTGAGAGACGAATACACAGACGTGCATAGTTATGAAGAGGAAGTCTAAGGTCCCAGTCTCAAGTTTTTCCTTCCAGGGTCACCCTGTATTTAGCTCCCTCAACTCTAACTAGCTTCCCTGCCTCTGCTGAACAAAAGCCTTCTAATAGCACAATGCAGCCACCACCATGTTTCACTATGGGGCTGCTGTGTTTAAGGGGATGTTTTCCATGAAGGGCAAAAGTTCAATTTTGGTCTCTTCTGACCGGAGCACCTTCCTTAAAGTTTTCTATGTCCCCTACATGGCTCGGGGAACACTTTAATCAGGATTTCATGAGACTTTATTTCAACAGTTGCTTTCTTCTTTCTACTCTTCCACAAAAGTCAGATTTCTGACTTTAATGACTAAAAGTTGTCCTGTCAGCAGATTCTTCCACCTGGGAGGTGGATTGCTGCAGCTCCTCCAGTCAGTTTAGGTTTGCAGTTGTGCCACACTCTGTCACATAAAATTCCAATAAAATACATTGAAGATTGTGGTTGTGATGTGACAAAATGTGAATGAATCCAAGCAATATGAATACTATATGTGCTATGAACTGTTTGAATAAGAAATATCTCCGGTTCTCTGTTAACAGCTGAGTATGGTCCGCAGCATGCTTTCTCTGAGCCCTAGCGAGCGTCCCGAGGCAGCAGACATCACTGCCATGTCCCTCTTCCAGGAGCTGGAGCTGCCCTGCCGGCTCGCCGTTAGGCAGCGCTGCCGCACCTACAGCTCCTCTTCAATGGGCCGTCCCTCACGCCAGACATCATCCAGCTGAAAATCCAGCCGTACAACCTGTGATCCCCTGCTCTGTTCGGCTCACAACTCCCCAATCTGCTGAGGAGTCCCTCCTGGCCATCATCACTTCATGATCCAAGAAAAGTAACAATAACTTTGAAACGTAGACAATGTCCTGCACAGGTACTCTAGAAAACATGTCATTTAATGTTCATGCAGAATAATACTAACCAACTTTCACTCTTAAAAGGAAAGGTTATTTCCTAAGGAGAAGGATTTCAAAAAATGTTTTTTGTGGATATTTCAACAAAACTCTCAATACCAGATGTGCAGCGTCTACTACTTAAGTAAACCTGCCCAGTGATTTATCTGCAGTGTTTACCTGCGATTACTCTGTGAACACTGCCACTTTCATTACTCATAACAAGGCAGATGAAATCATCCTCAACACTGCAGTCAGAGACAGCGATGCTAAAAAGAAACGGATCTGGTGAAAACATGCTGCTTGCTCCCAACATTGAGCCAGTGTTCACTTCAATCAAACATGCTACACCTCAGGTATCAAAACCAAGGGGACACTTCAAAGGGGCCTTTGATGCTTGTAGGAACACTAAGTGGTGTTCTGACACACAATTTGCCTGATTTGGGAGACCAAAAAAAATACCATCTTTTTTCATAATAATTTTTTAATAAGAGAAGATGTTGAACTGGATAGAAAGAAGCTTGAGTCCAGGCCATTAGATGTGACTTGCCTTTAGAAAGGGGCCATTTGCCCTCTCAGAGTGAATGCTGGGCCCTTGGCTCATGTCTTTTTGCATGTATCAGACAGACAATAAGGAGTGAATGTGAGTTTGTTTTTATCTTAAAGCCAGTACGTTTCTCTGTGTACATTTTCCAGATTGACTGTGAGGTGCTCAATCCTTTTCTAACACCTCTTCTTTACTATCTGTACATAGCTCAAGGCAAAACCTTGTGTA
This sequence comes from Crenichthys baileyi, assembly GCA_036173005.1. NCBI lineage: Eukaryota > Metazoa > Chordata > Actinopteri > Cyprinodontiformes > Goodeidae > Crenichthys > Crenichthys baileyi. The sequence continues at coordinate 699,941 of JAHHUM010000897.1, forward strand.
TATCCTTTTTTTTAAGATACGTTTGACCAAGGTTGTACATATTGTGAGGCAACATTGCTTGTAAAAGGCTTTTTTCATATTGACCTGTAAGATAGTGTGATATACTGTGAGAGACGAAACAAAGAGGAGGTTCGCTCTTTGCCATTAATGGATAGCTGAATGTTACAGTGTGACCCCAGGGACAGATGACGGTGGTCACCTCTTTAAAATTATTCTCAGTGTTTGTTTTCGCACATTTCGGGAACAAAGCAGAGAGCTTTGCCTTGCTTTGGGGGGAAAAAAAAACAGAGGGGAGCTTGCAGGACCCAGAGTGCCGTTTGGAAAGAAAGCGAAGTGTACTTTTCTTTAACCAATAGCTCACTTCATAATCTGGATTATCTTTGCTGTTGTGATTCAACACCTTCCTGCTGGTGTTACTCCTGAAACACAGAAAACTATAGATCCACCAATCAGACTTTTCCAGACCGATAGGAATACTTTTGATGGCTATTGTGGATATGGTTACAATAATTAATTTAATAATTATTTGTTGAGATGCACCAAGACACCGGTTGGAGACCGGAATAGGACAATTTCTTTGTTTATGAGCCCCATCAGACACTCAGAAATTTGATATTTTTCCGATCACTGAACATGCCATACCTGTGCATAACCAGTTCATGATAACCATAACATTACTCAGTGTGGATGTTGTTACTGTGGGAAGAAGACTCCAGTTCTCTGTTTTCAAGATCATTGAGGTGTTTAAAAAGACAAAAGGTGTAAAAGGATAAAGAAAGATGTTCCCAGAGGACCAAGATGTCTGATGGACCAATTCCCATTTTCCCAAATCGGATGTTTTTTTTCTAAAAACTATTGATGGGTACTTTTTGTTTTCAGAAACAGGGTTTTCCACTTAAAAACAAAATAAAACAGTAAAAGTGACCGATGAATGTTTGTATATCATTAAATCTGTGGCATACTTTACTGTACCTGTAGTGTTTAAATGCATAAAATGGGGAAAATACATTGTCTTTTATGGCTAACTACAGCTAGCACCACAACTAGCAAATCCCACTGGTTTTGTGATGTGCAACTGGAACACTCTAGAGTTGAGAGTAATGTCCTTCCCAGATCTGATCTATGACTTCCAAGACAGACTGAACACTGACCACAGGTAACATGTTGGAGGAAAAATGTTCTGCAGCTTCTTTAATGGAGTTAGTAGTTTTAAATCTAACCAATAAAAATGTCCAATGACGCATATGTTCATTACTGTCAAACTGATTTTGATTTATTTTTTTATGTTTAACCAAAAAAGTCCAAAAAAGTTAGTTGATGAATATACAGACCTAAAACAGTGGGAATTCTTAGTTTTCATGCATTAAATGAATGGGGTAAAAAAAATCATATTTCTGGTGGCTAGATCAGTGCATCTCTACAAAAACAACACGATTCCTGAGTTTTGCAGCTCTCCTGTGCAGCAGGAATATAGCATTTACTTAAAAAGTTGGAACTGTCTCATTCCCTCTGCTCAGTCTGGGGAACTTGGACCTGATGATGGTTATTTAATCCACATGGCCTTGTTTTTATGTGCTGGAAGAGTCACATGACCTGTTTGGAACTACACACACAAACTGTTAATTGTAGTGCTTTCTATGATTGTACTTTCTAAAGACATTCTCTTTTTTTCACAACAAGTGCAGTTTTTTTCATTATTCTGCAGGGTTTTTAGTTTAGTCTTGACCGTGTCAGGTGCAGGAAGACGTTCTCCTGGTCAGTTACATGATGAGTCATCGTTGTTAAATTATCAGTTCACTCTTTGCATCTTTAAACAAAGCCTCGTCCCACCCTAGTAAAAGTGGAAGCTAGAAGGTTTTTTAAGTGATTTAACCTCATCAAACCAAATCCTTCAGGTTTAACTTTTTGTGAGTTACTTAAATCCTTTTATGACATAACGTTTGTGGAATTGAAGTGTCATTTTTTTCCCTGATTATTGTTTTATTTTGCTTCACAAATTGCCTGGGAGGGTCCGGAAACGTCCTTTATCAGGAGTTATTTCCTGAATGAATTGAGCTCCAAAGATATGTTGGATAAAGGAAAAACCTTATTCACCTACATTAGTAAAAACTGTATCTTCTTTGTATACTGACTCCAGCATTACTGATCTATTGTTAGAGGGTCTACAGATTTTTTTGTTCAGTCAAACAAAGAAAATTCTGTTCCATCATACGTTTTCCATCCTTGCTTGTTTGTTGTTATTTTTGAAACCTGAGTAGTTTTCTCAGATAATTGTTTAAATGAAAATTAATTCCATTCTGTGTCTTAGGCCTCTGGCTGGACATGCAGTTGCTTGATCCTGTGCACCAGTCCAATTTCTCTGTCTGTCCATGTTGAACTGTAAATATGTCAATTTAGTTTATTTATGTTTCGTGGGAGTGATCAATCCTTTGTGGGTTGGTGTTATATTAAGCGCTTCATGCGATGGAGTGCATTGGAATACGACTTCTTATAAGTCTGAATTTAATAAACTGTTCTATACAATTTTTACAGTTGTGTGTCGTCAGTTATTGTGTTGGCCAGTTAAACTTCTATAACAATCATACAATTATTAATACAGTGATGAGTTTAACTTTATCATCCCCCTAGGGGGACATGAAATAGTTTCAGCAGCAGGACAGATTAAAGGTGCACCTCTAGTAAGGTAATATTAGGAGGATAAATAAATAATAGAAACAATAATAAATAATCATGAATAAAAAGTGAAAAATTTACAAACAGTATAGTACAAAATTATTTAAATATTTACAGACTGTAAAATGGTTTCAAAAAATTAATATGGAAAAACTCGAAAAAATATATATAAATACAAACTAGAAAAGATACAGTACAATAATCTAAGCACTATATATATACAGGGGTTGGACAATGAAACTGAAACACCTGGTTTTAGACCACAATAATTTATTAGTATGGTGTAGGGCCTCCTTTTGCGGCCAATACAGCGTCAATTCATCTTGAATTACATATACAAGTCCTGCACAGTGGTCAGAGGGATTTTAAGCCATTCTTCTTGCAGGATAGTGGCCAGGTCACTACGTGATACTGGTGGAGGAAAACGTTCCCTGACTCGCTCCTCCAAAACACCCCAAAGTGGCTCAATAATATTTAGATCTGGTGACTGTGCAGGCCATGGGAGATGTTCAACTTCACTTTCATGTTCATCAAACCAATCTTTCACCAGTCTTGCTGTGTGTATTGGTGTATTGTCATCCTGATACACAGCACCGCCTTCAGGATACAATGTTTAAACCATTGGATGCACATGGTCCTCAAGAATGGTTGGGTAGTCCTTGGCAGTGACGCGCCCATCTAGCACAAGTATTGGGCCAAGGGAATGCCATGATATGGCAGCCCAAACCATCACTGATCCACCCCCATGCTTCACTCTGGGCATGCAACAGTCTGGGTGGTACGCTTCTTTGGGGCTTCTCCACACCGTAACTCTCCCGGATGTGGGGAAAACAGTAAAGGTGGACTCATCAGAGAACAATACATGTTTCACATTGTCCACAGCCCAAGATTTGCGCTCCTTGCACCATTGAAACCGACGTTTGGCATTGGCATGAGTGACCAAAGGTTTGGCTATAGCAGCCCGGCCGTGTATATTGACCCTGTGGAGCTCCCGACGGACAGTTCTGGTGGGAACAGGAGAGTTGAGGTGCACATTTAATTCTGCCGTGATCTGGGCAGCCGTGGTTTTATGTTTTTTGGATACAATCCGGGTTAGCACCCGAACATCCCTTTCAGACAGCTTCCTCTTGCGTCCACAGTTAATCCTGTTGGATGTGGTTCGTCCTTCTTGGTGGTATACTGACATTACCCTGGATACCGTGGCTCTTGATACATCACAAAGACTTGCTGTCTTGGTCACAGATGCGCCAGCAAGACGGTCACCAACAATTTGTCCTCTTTTGAACTCTGGTATGTCACCCATAATGTTGTGTGCATTTCAATATTTTGAGCAAAACTGTGCTCTTACCCTGCTAATTGAACCTTCACACTCTGCTCTTACTGGTGCAATGTGCAATCAATGAAGACTGGCTACCAGGCTGGTCCAATTTAGCCATGAAACCTCCCACACTAAAATGACAGGTGTTTCAGTTTCATTGTCCAACCCCTGTAGAAGCAAGATGTAAATGAGATGATTAATTATTTGCTGTATTGTACATGATGATGTCAGTGGTTTTTATTAATAATAATAATAATAATAATAATTATTATTATTATTATTATTATATGATGATGTCAGCATAGCCTAAGTGGTCATTTACAACGCTCCTCCATCTGTGGAGAAGTTCTCTGGTGTGCTGCTATCCCCTCACTTGCTTCTGATTGCAGCAGGTACCAGTGCTGCTCACATTCCAGCCTGGAACTGAAAGCAGAGGGAACAACGCATTGATCTGCTCAGGAAAGCCTGTTTGTTTGCACCGTGATCCCAGGACCAAATCAACCTTTCACTTCGCTCTTCTCCTCCATCAGCAGGCTCTGCTCCTCTGTTCAGTTCGGTTTTCTCCGCATTTTCTTCTGTTTTGTTTTGTTCATTTTACCAAACTAAACCTCATTATACAAGAAAGCAATGTCAGTAAAATGCTGGATTTAAATATTAATATGAAATTAAATAATATAAAATAGATGCAGAGTAAAATTTTTTTGATGATATTCTATTTTAATTTATGGGGGGGGGCAGTCCTTGAGAGCTACTGTCCTGCAACCTTTAGAAGCGTTCTTGTTCCAACACACCAACGAGGAAAAGCATGTTTCAGATTTGACCATTTAGCATTGTGTCTACCACAAAAAATAATGATGCAGTGTAGTGTTCACAAGCACCCATATTTGACCCTTCACCCAAAAGAACTGCTTTCCTTTTAGTAAATTAAAAATATCAATGAAAGATCACCCTATACCGATATCTGGCAGGTTTGAAGGTTCCTCTGTCCAGATTCAGAACTGAATAGTAACCAAACTGTAAAAGAAAGCTGAGTTACTGGACAAATTGGGCTGTCTGCACAGCAAGTGCAAAAAGGCAAAACTGGCAAAGCTGCCTGGAATTTAAAGACAAAACTACGTCAATTTCAAGAAAAGTTGATCCAGGCTTTTTCTCTATTCGGTCCCCCATTGAACCTGTCTCTCCAGAACCAAGAGTATTTCACTATGAGTGACCGTTCTGTACAGAACAACAGATGTTGCTCTGAGATTGCCCTGTCAGCTGAGCCCTGTACAGAAAACCAATAAAATAACAATTAAAATAGGTGCCATAAATAAAATAAAATAAGATACAATAGAACATGCAAAAAAATAAACATTCAACAGAAAGCCTGTTTTAATAGAAACGTTTTTAACTGCTTTTTAAAATAGTCCACAGAGTCAACTAAACGAAGCTGTAGAGGGACACTATTCCACAGCCTTGGTGCTGCAGGGCAGACTGGAAGACTCGACCCCCCTTGGTCTTCAGTCTGGTCCGCGGAACAACTAGAAGATGTTAAACCTCTGAATGAAGACGGCCAGCAGCAGTATAACTTGTGAGCATATTGGATAAGTAACCTGGGGCCAGGCTGTGTAGTGCTCTGTATGTTAATGTGAGAATTTTAAAACAAACTCTAAAATCTTTTGGTAGCCAATGTAAAGGGTATAAAACAGGGGTAATGTGAGCTCGCTAACCCACACAATTCATTACACGGCCCCATAGCATCAGAACCTCTACAAAGTTTAAACTACGCTCCTTAATGTAGTTACTTGGTATGGATGGAGAGGGTGTTAATACAGTAATAACACACCATGGCGATGCATTCATTGGAAGGCACAGTTCTGCGGGTTCGTCGTCTTCATTCTCCTTTTGCTCTGGGTCAGACTCTGGCTCGAACATATAAGGCTGGATGGACAAGTCTTCCATAAACTCCACAAAAAGAGTGAACCTTAGATTAATTTAAATATTTCTGTAGTAGTCTTAGCTTCGTTTTGTCATTTCTATCTATCTATCTATCTATCTATCTATCTATCTATCTATCTATCTATCTATCTATCTATCTATCTATCTATCTATCTATCTATCTATCTATCTATCTATCTATCTATCTATCTATCTATCTATCTATCTATCTATCTATCTATCTATCTATCAAACATTTTAGAAAGTAAAACTCATATATTACATGTATTCATTACACATAGAGTGAAATATTTCAAGCCTTTGTTTCCTGATGAATATGGCTTACAGATAATGAAAACCCGAAATTCAGTGTGTCAGAAAATGAACATTTTGGACACTCATGGTGTCACACCCTAATCAACTAATTAACTAAAAACACCTGCAAAGGTTTCCTGAGCCTCTAAATGGTCTCTTAGTCTGGGTTAGTAGGCCACACAATCATGGGGAAGACTGCTGAATGGACAGATGTCAACAAGACAGTGTCATGTTTCAGTCAATGGATGACTTAAATGCAGAAATGAGCTGAGGTAAAGCTAAGTATTTTCATTAAAAAAATTAAAAAGAATTAAAATTGGCAAGCAGGGCTGAGAAATGGACACAGAACAGAGAGATGAGGAACATGGCAGTTAACAGAGGAAAAAGAGCAAGGTACAAAGACAACCATTAAGCGTATATAGTAAGGCAGGGGGGGAAAATGAAATATGAACCAGAAGAGCTAATTAGATGAAATGAAGATTTGCTGAGGCAGAGAGAAGGCGGAGCAGCTAAAGGAGGGAGACTAATTAACCAGAGCAGAGAAGAAACACAAACAAACCCAGGAAAGTATGTCAGATCTAGCTGTATCAAGACATATAAAGAAAATTAAATCACAAAACACTGAACTAATAATGAAAACACCAAACAAAAACGAGCACAGAGAAAAAACCCTAAGAAAGCAAGACCTTAAGAACAAACATAAGCAACACAAAAATGGTCAAAATACATCCAGAACAGAAAATCAAAACCTCAGGATAATGATAGAAAGTCCTTGTTCAGTGTAACATTTCCACAGTCAGTGATGACTTGGGGTGCCATGTCATCTGCTGTTGTTGGTCCACTGTGTTTTCTAAAGTCCAGAGTAAATGGAGCCATCTTTTTTTTTTTTTCATTTTCTTTATTGAGTCTCTTTTGAAAGCATATAAACAAACCGCAGTAAAACAAATAGGCGAAATAGAAAAGAGAAAATAAGAATGGGAGTTGGGGGGCAGGACGGGTCACATATTTGGACATTCATGCGTTTTTACTTGTTAAAATATTCAATAAGAGTTGCCACATAACATAGAAAGTACCCATTTTGCCTTTCAACTCAAATTTTATTTTTCCTAATTGGACATGTTATAATGTTTCCTCAAACAGGTTAAAATAGGATGGTGGGTTTTTTTTTGTTTCCAATGTAACAAAATAAGCCTCCTGACTGTGGAGGACCGATCCTGACAAAATTTAAAATGAAAGCAGACATATATATATTTTGTATTTCCTATTCCTTTAGACATGCATTTGTTCTTTTTACATTTCCTCGTCTCTCTTTTTCCTTTACCGTATGCATTTCTCCTTCATTAGGCAAATGAGGAGGGCTGCCTTCTTCTCTCCAGCTCCTCTACTATTGGTCAATAAAAAGGAAGGAAGAGGAGGATCCATGTGCAGGCCGAGGGTGTGTCCCAATTCAGGGCCGGATCCTTCCAAGTCCGTACTTGTGGGCCGATTACGTCACAGCGCGGCGCAGAAGGTCTGTCAAATGCGGCCGACAAATGTGTCCTTCTTTTGCCCGATTTGAAGGATGGGTTGTAAGTATCCTTCGCGGTCCATCTTTTCCCATGATTCATTGCGGGTCTAAGCGGTTTGGTCAAGCAGGGGAACCCATGGCGGACCACAGTGGCAAAAGCTGAGAGTAAACTGTGAAAAATTACACTTTCTGTGACACAGATGAACTTGTGAACAATGTTTTTAGTGCGGGAATATAACTGTGTATACGTGAAAAATCAGCTTGATTTATCAAGACATCGCTTAATTTCAAACATGCTCCGACGTGTTCATAGTTTTCCGCTCCCGCCGTAGTAACTGTCGGCTTGCCCCGCCAGCAAGCTAGCCCCGGAGAGATCTGACCGGACTCCGGGCACTGAGCTCCCGCTGGCAGTCATCACAGTGAACGTTAAACACAAGTGATTTCTAACAGTTTGTGTAAGTATTATTTTAATGTGTTGTGTCATTTGTTCGTGTAAGTCGATTTGACATTACAGGTCATATTAAAGTTAACCTGAATAAATTGACAATTTTATGTAATCTTACCGTATCGCTGGAGAGTGTGATTGAGACTAAATAAGCTTTTAAATATTCATTTTTGATGAAGAAATGTGCTTTATGTGTTTTTAAAAGTATATTTATAATTCAGCTAGCATTATAATTCGTGATTCCAGGTACAGCTGAAGAGAAATACACTTTCAAATCTCAGTAAAGAAGTTAAACGTTTGAAAGAGCTTGTTTTAGGCATTTGCATAGAAATATTTTAATATGTTCTGCAAATTAAGACAAATGTAAAATTAAAAAAGGCTTTTTTTACACTGATATTAAGCAAGATAGGTTTTTTTGTTGTTTAGGGACAAAGGAGCAGATGGGCCAGTTTATTAAGCTCAGGGTGAGAATGACCACCTCTTTACGGGAGCTAAAAACTCAGCCACCGTGGCTTGGAGGTACAATAACAACATTCTTTGCCATCAGTTTCTGTCCAGTTTCAAGAACTCCTATCTTTCTAACTTTCATAAATATCCATCCAGTGATTAACATACTTCTTTTGGTTTTCCCTCTTTTCTTTTGTTTGTTTAGGACAATTCTGGAGAAGATCGGCCAACAGGGGAAGGTCACCCCCTTGCGGGCCAAAAAAAAGTGGGACAATATGAAAAGGAAATATAAAGTATGTCCAGAACTTCTCATGTCACACACAAATAAAAAATATTTCTAAAAGTCTTATTGGTTTCTCTGTTTAGTCAACTCTTGTTTTCTTCCTTTTAACTTTGGATTGCAAGTATCCAGGGTCAGGAGAGGGAGTCAGTGAAAAGCCCACTGCTGCTACTTGGCCCTGGTTTGTCCTTATGGATGAGGTGTTGGGACAGAGGCTTTCCACAACACCTTCTGTCCTAATTGCCTCCATCCCTGAGGAAACTCCAGGGCCAAGCGGAGCAGTGGGCAACCAGATGGAGAAGGAAGACAGTGAGCCAGCAGGAAGGGGTCAGAAAAGAAAGGGGGACAGATATGATTAGATGATGGAGTTGATCAGGGAGGACATGAGGGCACAGAGAATGGACAGACTGTTTTCCAAATGGCACCAAAATAAGGAGCTACATAAGAAATAAATACGTTTTGTTCAGATAGTTTCTTAAAGTTTTAAGCTGTTCTAATAAATTTCAAAATAGTTTTTTTCACAAATTTATTGTATTTCCATTTGACCAACAATAGAGCTTTGGAACATGATGTCACAGTTGTAGACTTAGATAGCGGCGCAGTGGCTGATAGGATGTGAGCGCCATCTTGAAGGGCCATAAACATAAGCACCAAAGACTAAACTTTCGCATTGAATTTTTAAACCTTAGTAGGTTTACAAAACCTAACAATGGTACGAACCTGTTGTGTTATTGAATGTAATGTCCGGTCACATGACGTAATAAGATCGAAAACGGGCTTTCATTTCATTGTTTTCCCACCTGGAAACAACGCCAGGGAGCTCATGTATATGACCTAACAAAAAGGAGACGAATGGCTTGGATATCAGCGGTGAGACGTCCTGACATAAACTTCTCCAGCATCCCAAGATACTTGCAAATTTGTTCCAGACATTTCCATTCTGGTGAGTGTCTAAATTCGGTTTGCTGGTCATTTTGTCCGGGTGTACTTCGTCAATGGTTTATTCAATTCAACTTAGTTCAGTTACATTTTTTTTTAACTTTAGTATTAGTTTTATAGAAGTGGGTCAACCTAGGTTAGGTTGGGTTTATATTTTGTATGTAGCATAGTTCAAGTTTAGACAGAGTGTACATTGGGGTTATTACATTAATGTAAAATAAACTGTTTGAATTTTCTAGTGTTATCACTTTTACAGCAGTTATACTGATCTGTGTTCCAATATGTCCTTTTCAAGGCAAACCATCACATGAAATGGATGAGTTAAATCCTGAGTGGGTTCCAACGCTGCACATGGGTCACTCTGAAATAAATGTCTCAACATCAGACAGACATGCTCGTCGATTAAAGAGACGTTACAGCTGTGCACAAGGAAAAGGTCAAGGCCAGGCAGCAATGGACAGGGTGGATCAACAAGTCGAAGAGGGATTAGCGCAAGTTATAGAGACTGAAGAAACCCAAGAAGAGATACATACTGAAGATACTTTAGAGGAGGCTATAGAGGAGGAGCAAGTTCTGGAGGAAACCCCAGGACAGGAGCTCAGTGAGGCTGCAGATGGAAAGAGGCAACAATTGGAATGTCAGTTGTGCGAGCAAAGAAGAGCAGAAATCAACCGCCTGTTACAGGAGAACAGGGAGCTCAGGTCAGAGCTGAATAAAAAAACAGCTGGACCAAGATTTTTTTAAGGATGACACAAAAAAGGTCAAGTATTATACTGGTCTTCCTTGCTTTGTCATCTTGTTATCATTGTTTAACACTGTTAGACCTTTTCTGTCAGCATCAAAAAAAAATTTCACAATTTCAAATGGTTTTACTTACACTAATGCGTCTTAGACTTGATATACCTGTTCAGCCTCTTTGCCATCTTTTTAATGTGTCACATAAAACTCTGTCCAATACCTTTGCTGACACCCTAGATGTGTTGCATGCACGCCTTACGCCCATGGTAAACTGGCCAGAGAGGCATCGTTTAGAAGCCACAATGCCACCTCGGTTTTTGGAAACATTTGGAAAACGTGTAGCTATTATTGTTGACTGCTTTGAAATAGGCACAGAAAGACCCTCAAATTTAAAAGCACGCGCACAATCTTTCTCTCGTTAAAAAGGAAGACACACTATAAAATACCTTGTTAGCATCACGCCACATGATTCAATTTCTTTCATTTCCAAGGGGGTTGGGGTGGACGTGCATCAGACAAGCACATAACAGAAAACTGTGGCCTTCTATCCAAATTATTACCTGGGGACATTGTGTTAGCTGACAGAGGCTTTGATTTTAAAGATAGTGTGGGAATGATGTGGGGTGAGGTCAAAATTCCATCATTCACTAAAGGGAGATGTAACCTCGATGCTAAAGATGTATGCCAATTAGGTTGCTGCTTACATGTGAGGGTGAAGAGGTGACACTTCTTGACAAGATTGTGTACGTATGCTGCAGTTTAGTGAACATGTGTTCCAGTGTGGTTGTAAAACCTAATGCAAATGAAACCTGCACATGTTAATGTGAAACTGCAATGAACGTACTGATGTTATGTAAAATGTAGGTTGTAAAAAAATGTTGCATTCATTGTTGTTGAGGTATTTGTACAGTTGAATGATAACAGTAAAGTGGCTGTTTTTTCTCATTTAATACATATTCATGTCGTAAACATTCATAAAACGTTTGATTGAATCACTTCAGATAAAGTGATGAAAAAGATCAGATTTTAGGTAAACATTTAATGTATTTAACATTTCAGGTAACAAACAGGTAATGAAATAGATTCTATTTTTAAATAAACATTTGATGTAATTAGACATTTGAAAGTAAACATTTAAAGTCAACACATGTTGGTGTAATAGATCCCATTTAAAGTATATATTGATTTATTTAACACATTTCAGGTAACAAGTAAGCATGTAACTAAATAGATCCAATCTTTGAGTAAACAACTGAGGTAATTAAACATTTCAAAGTAAACATTAAATGGTAACAAATGTGATCAGACCACATTTTTAAGTAAACATTTGATGTACAACATTTCAGGTAACGAGTAAATATGTAATGAATATATCCTATTTTCTAAGAAATCATTTTATGTAATTAAAAGTAATTAAACACTTTCAAGAAAACATTTTATGTAAACGTGATGAACATCATCTGAGGTAATAGCTTTTAGGGAAATTGCTACAAAAAATAAGAAATGCAATAATAAGTCGAACAGCACGATTTAAATGCTGTTCGATTACTTTTTTATTACCCAGTTATGTCTCCCTCGAAGCTGGGTACAGACGTGCTCTGAAGAATATCTACGCGCAAGCTCAGGAAGACAATATAATTTTTAAAGAAACGTTTGTGCTTTTTGGAGGCGTGGTTTCCCAGAATTCCTGATCTGTAAAAACACGGACCACAGCCATGTCTTTCTGGGTCCACACAACAAGGTCACAGTAGTTTGATTTTGTTATTTTGTTACAAAGATCTCAGTTTGTACCTGTGTATAGTATGGATGTTGTTTCTTCAGGTGAAGTTCATTGCCAGACAGCTGAAGGCAAAAGGTTTTGTCATTTGCATCCACGGTCTGCTGGATGCGACATGTCCTATATTTGAAAGGGCACTTTATCTCAAGGCATCCATTCCCACAGCAATCACACATCGTGAGTCCATCAGGAGATGCTCCGAGTTCAGGGAAGTTGGTGTTTATGATGAAACCGCATGATTTAACTTGTAGATTTTTGTGACTGCTCGATGTAATTTTAATGTAGGCTTTTTGTGCATCACCCTCATGCTTCACGCCCCACGTTGTTTGCACTGTAGACACTGTGTTGCCTGGGTTACACACCAGTTTAACAAAACTGTCAGTGCTGGGCTTTCCAATCTAGTGGCAAATACAGCATGCATTCTGGAAGCTGTAATTCGTCCAGCTCTACATTCATACCAGGCAGAACACTTGTGCTGCAGTCTTGTGTGCTTTTCAATTGTTTCTGCCTGCTCATCTGTCACTACTGCAGCATCTTTGTATTTTTCACAGCAAAATAGCTGACAGGTCATTGGACTCTATGCTTTTGTTGTGCAGAGATGGAAGTGACTGAGGTAAGATCTGCTCAGTGTGGGTGAATTGTGTGTAATATTTCACCATTCCTGACAAACCACAGCCTTGCTGTGCTCTAGTAGCATGTCAAGCAGAGGAGCCAAATCTTCCAGATTTGCTGGTGGGGTTTTTCTTTTTTGTGGACGGCTTCTTCTGGCTGGTGTTGGGACTTTTGTGTGGATTTTTTGGTCAAGTGTCTTCTTTTGAGAAGCTGAAGTACTACAGTCAATTTTATGGCCGACTTCTGGATGGATCTTAGTCAGATGCCAGGTAATACCCAGTATGCTGGCTCATCTGTATCAGTTTTTCTGCCTCGTATCCTCTCTGTTGCTTCCAGCTTAAAAAGTAGGGCACCGATATGAGTGCAGGTCTTGGCTACCCCTGCCATGCATGTGCAGTGTGCACACTCAACTGTGCCAGTGTTGCTCACCATGACCCACAGTGTTAATGGCAGCTCAGAGAGTCTCTGAGAGGGCATAACCTGTGAATATACACAATTAAAACGGTGAATGGAAAGACAGCAAAATAAATAAAATCTATATATATGTATGTGATTTTACAAATAACTGTTCAGTTAATATATTCACTTTACTATTCCAATCCATCTTTTAGTATAAAATAAAAACCATGACAATGTGATTTCAAAGAGAGTATTGATTACAAAGCGGAAACGGTTAAAGGCCTATTTCACCTAATTTTCTATTGCTACTCTTTGATCTACTCATTTGAAAACACTTCATCACTTCAAACCTGATTTCTCTATTTGATTAGAGTGAAGTATTCTAATCAAGGTTTGAAGTGTCTACATCTTGTTCTCAGACGAGCTCAAGGTAGTAAAATTTAGGTGTAATTGCCCTTTAACCATTTCCAACTCGGAGCTTCTTAAATCAGTTCAAAACGTACTTTAAAAATCATGTGATCACATTTTCTCATACTCACACTAGACTGACTGATTCTAAAAGAACATACACTAAGACTTTATGTAAAATTAAGGAGACAATAGCAACGTACCTTTGTTCGAACCAAAACGTATTCACAATCTGAGGAGTTACAAATTTCCAAATCGTGCACCCAGCCATTCGTAAATTGGACATGCCCTTCCATTGACTTGTAATTCTTAAAATTATTTGCGTTGTAAGCACTGACACCACAGGCCAGGTATGCAAATATGTCTGGGAATGTCAATTTCTTAATTCAAAGGCTCCAATTTCTTAATTCAAAGGGGTCGACATTCTCAATTTTTGCTATTTTTTCTATGTACCGTCTTTTGGCATCTGGGAGAAGTTTGTCGAGCTTTAGTCCACTTTGTTTTGAGCTGCTTTTCAGCATTATGCCGGAGGATACAGCTCTAACACCAGAATACAGTTTGTTTTGGTCTGTGGCCTTTAAAGATGGTGCCGATCGACTGCACGAGACGTAGGTGCCCCACAACGTCACTGCGCAGTGACGTCGGTTCCAAAGCTCTATACATCAACTTCATTTAAATTTCTAAACACAAAGTTTATTTTGAAAATTACAAATAGCATTTTAAACAGAATGTGGAAAAAAGAACATTTAAACAGATCACGATTACAAGACACAAATGGCATAAAATAAAACTATGTACAAGTATTTACAATGGCGACAGCAGGATCAACCTGAGTGACAGGTTCCTGGAACGAATCTTCAACAGAACAAAAAGGCAGATGTCTTTCTGAACAGAAAGTCTCTGGCAGTGTGGCTAAATCTCTCGCAGGGTCAGAGACTTGGATGGGATGTTGCAACTGAGACCTGTGGTTTGTCTTCCTGGATGGTGAGCTAAGCATCAGACAGGTGGTCTGCAGATGTTTGTGATGCCTCTTTCTGCTGTCCACGTCATCCGTCAAGTTCAAAGGGCTGGCTGGAACACATCACTTAGATGTAATCATAAATATGCAGAATTAGAAGATGGTGCTCACAAAATATTACAATTAGTTATACCCCTCCAAAATTAATCACATCTATAATGTTATACTTGCCTGCATACAGTAGTCATGTTCTGGTGGTGTGTGTGTGTGTATATACAGGGATTGGACATGAAACTGGAACACCTGGTTTTAGACCACAATAATTTATTAGTATGGTGTAGGACCTCCTTTTGCGGCCAATACAGCGTCAATTCGTCCTGGGAATGACATATACAAGTTATGCACAGTGGTCAGAGGGATTTTAAGCCATTCTTCTTGCAGGATAGTGGCCAGGTCACTACATGATACTGGTGGAGGAAAACGTTTCCTGACTCGCCCCTCCAAAACACCCCCAAAGTGGCTCAATAATATTTAGATCTGGTGACTGTGCAGGCCATGGGAGATGTTCAAACTTCACTTTCATGTTCATCAAACACCATCTTTCACCAGTCATTGCTGTGTGTTGGTGCCTTGGTCATCCTGATACACGGCACCGCCTTCAGGATACAATGTTTGGAACCAGTGGGATGCACATGGTCCTCAAGAATGTTCGGTAGTCCTTGCAGTGACGCGCCCATCTAGCACAAGTATTGGGCTAAGGGAATGCCATGATATGGCACCCCCAAACCATCACTGATCCACCCCCATGCTTCACTCTGGGCATGCAACAGTCCTGGGTCGTACGCTTCTTTGGGGCTTCTCCACACCGTAACTCTCCCAGATGTTGGGAAAAACAGTAAAGGTGGACTCATCAGAGAACAATACATGTTTCACATTGTCCACAGCCCAAGAATTGCGCTCCTTGCACCACTGAAAACCGACGTTTGGGCTTGGCATGGAGGATGAACCAGGTTTGGCTATAGCAGCCCGGCCGTGTATATTGACCCTGTGGAGCTCCCGATGGACAGTTCTGGTGGAAACAGGAGAGTTGAGGTGCACATTTTAATTCTGCCATGATTTGGGCAGCCATGTTTTATGTTCTTTGGATACAATCCGCGTTAGCACCGAACATCCTTTCAGACAGCTTCCTCTTGCGTCCACAGTTAATCCTGTTGGATGTGGTTCGTTCCTTCTTGGTGGTATTCTGACATTACCCTGGATACCGTGGCTCTTCTTATACATCACAAAGACTTGCTGTCTTGGTCACAGATGCACGGACAAGACGTGCAAACCACAATTTGTCCTCTTTTGAACTCTGTATGTCACCGCCATAATGTTTGTTGTCATTTCCATATTTTGACAAAACTGTGCTCTTACCCTGCTAATTGAACCTTCACACTCTGCTCTTACTGGTGGCAATGTGCAATCAATGAAGACTGGCTACCAGGCTGGTCCATTTAGCCATGAAACCTCCCACACTAAAAATGACAGGTGTTTCAGTTTTCATTGTCCAACCCTTGTATATATATACAGTGAGGAAAATAAGTATTTGAACACCCTGCGACTTTGCAAGTTCTCCAACTTAGAAATCATGTAGAGGTCTGAAACTTTCATCTTGGATGCACGTCCACTGTGAGTCTAAAAAAATCCCAAAAAAAATCAAAACAAAAAATGATTTTTAATATTTTATTTGTGTGTTACTGCTGCAAATAAGTACTTAAACACCTGCCAATCAGCAAAAATTCTGGCCCTCTAAGGCCTGTTAGCCTCTAAAAAGTCCACCTCCACTCCATTTATTATTCTAAATTAGAAGCACCTTTTTGAGGTTGTGAGCTGCATAAAGACACCTGTTGGCCGATCTTCTCCAGAATTGTCCTAAACAAGCAAAAGGAAAGAGGGAAAACCAAAAGAAGTATGTTAATCACTGGATGGATATTTATGAAAGTTAGAAAGATAGGAGTTCTTGAAACTGGACAGAAACTGATGGCAAAGAATGTTGTTATTGTACCTCCAAGCCACGGTGGCTGAGTTTGTAGCTCCAGTAAAGAGGTGGTCATTCTCTCCCCTGAGCTTAATAAACTGGCCCGTCTGCTCCTTTGTCCCTAAACAACAAAAACAAAAAAAAAAACCATCTTGCTTAATATCAGTGTAAAAAAGCCTTTTTAAATTTTACATTTGTCTTAATTTGCAGAACATATTAAAATATTTCTATGCAAATGCCTAAAACAAGCTCTTTCAAAACTTTTAACTTCTTTACTGAGATTTGAAAGTGTATTTTCTCTTCAGCTGTACTGAAATTATAATGCTAGCTGAATTATAAAATATACTTTTAAAACACATATAGCAATTTCTTCATGCAAATGAATATTTAAAAGCTTATTTAGTCTCAATCACACTCTCCAGCGATACGGTAAGGTTAGCTAAAAATTGTCAATTTATTCAGGTTAACTTTAATATGACCTGTAATGTCAAATCGACTTACACGAACAAATGACACAATACATTAAAATAATACTTGTGTTTAACGTTCACTGTGATGACTGTCAGCAGGAGCTCAGTGCCCGGAGTCCGGTCAGATCTCTCCGGGGCTAGCTTGCTGGCGGGGCAAGCCGACAGTTACTACGGCGGGAGCGGAAAACTATGAACACGTCGGAGCATGTTTGAAATTAAGCGATGTCTTGATAAATCAAGCTGATTTTTCACGTCTACACAGTTATATTCCCGCACTAAAAACATTGTTCACAAGTTCATTTGTGTCACAGAAAGTGTAATTTTTCACAGTTTACTCTCAGCTTTTGCCACTGTGGTCTGCCATGGGTTCCCCTGCTTGACCAAACCGCTTCGACCCGCAAAGAATCATGGGAAAAGATGGACCGCGAAGGATACTCACAACCCATCCATCAAATCGGGCAAAAGAAGCACACATTTGTCGGCCGCATTTGACAGACCTTCTGCGCCGCGCTGTGACGTAATCGGCCCACAAGTACAGACTTGGAAGGATCCGGCCCTGAATTGGGACACACCCTCGGCCTGCACATGGATCCTCCTCCTTCCTGTTTATTTTCCAATAGTAGAGGAGCTGGAGAGAAGAAGGCAGCCCTCCTCATTTGCATAATGAAGGAGAAATGTATATGGTAAAGGAAAAAGAGAGACGAGGAAATGTAAAAAGAACAAAGGCATGTGTAAGGAAAAGGGAAAAGAAAATATATATATTTCTTGATGAAAATGCATGTCTAAGAAAAAGGAAAAAGAAAATATATAAATTTCTTGATGAAAACGCATGTTTAAGGAAAAGGAAAAAGAAAATATATACATTTCTTGATGAAAATGCATGTCTAAGGAAAAGGAAAAACGCTCAAAAAAACGCTCAAAAAAAAAATGCTCCAGCATGATTCTTCGCATGGTGGGAGGAACAACAATGCGCATTCTTTTATGCACTACCCCATCAGTCACATAGCTGACTTCTTGAGTCCTAGTGCGGCTGAAAAGGCATAGGTAGTTCCTTTCTGTTATCCGGCCAACGTTTTTCAATAATCTGCTGGAGCAAACTCAATTCTTCTTTAGTGCATTTTTGCAGTTCCGTGTACTTATCATCACTTACAGACAGAAAGTTGAGCATTGAGACACACTCCAGACCGCCTGCCTCTGGTGTCTTATCCGACAGCTGTGCTCTAGACAATGTGTCTGGAAGCTTCATGTCTTTCCCTCTTCTATACTTAACTGTGATGTCATACCATTGCAGTTGCAAGCGCATCCTCTGTATGCGCTTAGGCGTTGACAGTAATGGTTTCTTGTGAATGTCCTCCAGTGGCTTGTGGTCATTATATATTGTGACATGTTTCCTAAATATGTTGTGGTGAAACTTGGTGCAGGCATGAACGATGGAGAGCATTTCCTTCTCGATCTGCGCATAGTGTGTCTCAGCATCAGTCATCGATCTAGATGAGAAGCCCACAGGTTGGTCTTCCTGTACCAGAATAGCTCTGAGTCCAGTGCTGCTTGCATCACAAAATTTTCACAGGTTTTGCCAGATCATAGAACTTCAGTTCTGAGAAGTCTTCCAGACCAGCAGGTGGGCTCGGGTTTTTGTTGGTGTCACATTGTTTACCACTCTGCAGTTTTGTAGAGAGTCCAGCCTAACAATTAGGCCAAAGACCTCAGCTGTTGTGCCACTGAGCACATTCTCCTGTGCAATGTCCACTATTTCAAACTCTGCTGTGCTTTTACACTGCAACTGGCTTTATCCTGTGGTTTGAGTAAGACCTCAGTACTCTTTTGGAGCCCTTTAGCTCCTCCACGTGGTTTAAAGCCTGATAACAGTCTAGAGTCAGAGTATTACATTTTCCACCTGTATCTATTCTAAACTGCGCTTTGTGAGACAGGATATAAATGTTCACCAACCACTTGTCATCTGCTAGTGTTCCTACCGAAGCACTATCATTTGTCATGTTTATGTCCACAAATTCATCCTCACTCTGTGAGTATGCAGAATGTCCTCTGCGTACTCACAGTTTATTAAAACTAGCTTCAGGTCCTTCACAAAGTGGTTGAAACTCTCTGTTGCACCTTGCTTTCTCTGCTTGAAGCAGTGTCTGGTTTATTTTGTCTCGGTCTAATGTACGCGGCAAACTTTTCCAGCACTTTCGTTGGGTTGTCTTTTTCGCCATCCGCCCGCTCAAGAATCTTATAAATCACTCTTCCTTGCTCACGTATCCATGTACCCAGCCAGCCCGCCTTCTCTTTGGGCTCCAGCGCAGCGAGGGGTCCTACGAAAACGAAGCTAACATGGCAGCGTAATCTCTCAAATTCCTGATATAAATCCGTGGCGTCCCAGTTGACCTTTGGGTGTTTGGGTGAGTCGACCATGGTGTCAGACTTCTGACACCATGTAACGTATTTATGTAATGTGTAGGTTAAGCTTAGAAAAGAAGAAGAGGTGATGTAGCTCGAGACTGGTGCTCTTGTTTTATTTTGTTAATAACCTTCTGCTTCTCTTGCCCCAGACCACGTACAGAATGCCATTAGGGACATACAAGCAGAGTACGACATATACACTTTCAGCAATATATTACACGTGCAGCAATTGACCAGGATGAAAGACTAACTAGCCTGCAGGCCTTAGCAAGGTCACTAAATGCCCCTGTGGCCTTGTCAAAGAAGTGTGAAGACACTGCAGATTAAACAACATCTGTTTGATGGGAATCCCAGAGGCATTGGAAGGCCCTCATCCTACTGAGTCCGTGACTGGGATACTCTAAAGTTTACTTGGCCTTGATGCTAAACCTGTCCTCAACAGGGCTCATCGTACACTACAGAGATACCTCAGGATAACCTAAGGATCTCAAACTGTAAGCTTTTTCAAAAAGGTTTTAAGCCTAGCCTTAAAAATAGACAGGGTGTCTGCCTCACGGACTAAAACTGGGAGCTGGTTCCACAGGAGAGGAGCCTGATAACTAAAGGATCTGCCTCCCATTCTACTTCTAGAGACTCTAGGAACCACCAGTAAACCTGCAGTCTGAGAACAACGTGCTCTGTTAGAAATATATGGAACAATCAGATCCCGGATGTACGATTACTCAAGCATTTATTACTCTTCTCTCTAACTAAAAAAAAAAAGAAGGATCCCCTGCTTTGTGCTTATCATCCAATAAGTTTGCTGAATGTCGACTTTGTAGCGAGTAACTCTGAGGACCCGAAATTTCAGCCGGACACAACAGATAAGATTCAAAAAGTTTATTAAAAGCTCTGGATGTTGTCAGGCAGGAAATCCCCAGCGGCAGGCTCAGGAACCTCTGAAGGCAGACAGATCAGTGGCTGAGCAGGAAACTGAGAATAATGTCTCAGAGAGAAAGTCTCTAACCTTCTCAGAATCCGTAAGGGAATCAAGAAGCTGATTTTCGGATCCTCAGAGTGTTGATGGGGCAACAGCTGGGAAGCGTCCCACAGATACTTGGGTTTAAAAGCCCAGTGACTGAGCAGATTGTGGTGATCAGGAAACAGAAACTGGGTCAGAGCCGTGAGAGCAGATAAGGGCAACGGATTCCGAGGGAGAAGCTTGAATCTGGGTTCAGGGTACAGAAACAAAGTTATGCATGGGAAGGCAGATTCAGACTGACAGATCCAGGGGTTAGGCAGGGAGGGTTGGTCAGGAGGCAGAAGCAAGGTCGTGTCCAGAAATCAGAAGCCAGTGAGGTATCGGATGTGGGCAAGACAGAGCAGGAAAATCTGTGAGGCAAGAAACGAGATCAAATCAGGCAGGCGGACAAGGAAGGAACGCTGAACACTACTCACACAAAGGTTTTCAAAAAGCTGGCGCTATCTGTCTGTAGGCGTCTTGCTTATAAAGCCAGATGCACAGGTGAAGCGAGTGAGGTCTGAGTGGGAGCAGACTTAGAAGGCCACTTCCGTCTTAATCACGCAACACGACAGGGCAGTCCTTTGAACCCATTATTATTTGTTTTAGCAATTAAGCCTCCTTCAATTGTGCTTAGATCTAATTCAGTATTACAGGCATCAAGAGGAATGATGTGAGCTAATTTTTACCTACTACATATGTTGCCATTCAAGGTTGCTGACTAAAGCTTTACCTATTTGGAGATTTAGGATTCACATGATTCCTTTTTTTCCTCTGATGTTGTGTATAAAAGAAGACCTTGCTCACTGGTCATTGCTTGGTCTCTTTTTGGTTGCCTGGATTAACTATATTAAAATCAATTTCCTCCTGTTCTTTTCTTACCTATTTAGTTTGTCCCAATTTTTCTTTCGTGGTCCTTTTTTGCCAATTAGATAGTATTATCCTTGACTTTCTATGGAATGAAATGGTCCCTTGCGTACGTACAGCTTTTACAAAGGGCTAAAACGCTGGGGGGATGGCTCTGCCAAATTTTAGATATTACTACTATTACTACTATTTTAGATATTACTACCTCGAATATTAAACTTTTTAGGCTTTGACTTCAATCGCATGGCTCCCCCCACCAGACTGGCTTGTGTATGGAAGGCAACTCTGTGAAACCTGTTTCTTTGGCAGCCTTGCAACACTCACAGTTACAATCTTCAACCAAGCTTTATATGCATCCTTAAAGATCTGGGTGCAATTTAGGCATCACTTTGGCCTCCAATCGTTTTCTCTTTATGTCCCCAAAGCAGCCAACCACGCTTTCCACCTTCTCTCAGTGATGCTGTATTTCTGTCATGGAAAAAAATTGGGCATTTCAAGACCTTTTGATAGATGGCATTTTTGTGTCCTTTCAGCAGATTTAGGTTAAGTTTGGTCTGACGTGACATCAATTCTTTAGGTACTTACAGGTACGTAGTGTTGTCTGAAGTACTTATCCATCCTTGCCCAGTTTTCCTGGGAACTCATCTTTAGACGTCTTTTTAAAGCCCAATCTTAGATTGAAGAAGGCAGTTTCTTTTATCTGGAATCAAATTACTCTACTTTGCCCACAAACTATGGACTCTATGAAGTTACAGTGGGAGGAGGACTTAGGAGAGAGTATATCAGAAAACCATTGGTCACAAATCTTGTCACTAGTTCACAAGTCTTTTGTCTGTGCCAGACATACCCTAATTCAATTAAAATTTGTGCACACTATACTAATACTAATGCTTGCCTGGACAATTTTTATACCAATGTTTCAACTGCCTTGGTTCACAGTCATGTTCTAGGGTCCAGTTCTGATTTAGATTAAATTTATGCTCTCTTCCTGATTTCTTATTTTTTTTGCATGTTTGTCACAGTTAAGTGGTCAGGTCATCAAACAAATAAAAATGTTAGTTAAAGGCAACACAAGTTAACACAAAATGCAGTTTTTGAATGATGTTTTTTATTATTATGGGAGAGAAGAATCCAAACCTACATGGCCCTTTGTCAAAAACTGTGGTGAAAACATGGAACATGAACTTTCCCAGGAGCGGTCGGCCGACCAAAATTACCTCAAGAGGGACTCATCCAAGAGGTCACAAAAGACCCCACAACAACATCCAAAGAACTGCAGGCCAGTGTTCATGTCTCCACCATAAGAAAGAGACTGAGATCGAGTTTCAAGACGAAAACCACTGCTGAGCAAAAAGAACATTATGGCTCATTTGTTCCAGAAAACGTCTTGATGATCCACAAGACTATTGGGAAAATGCTCTGTGGAATGACAAGACAAAAGTTTAACTTTTGGTAGGTCTGTGTCCTTTTACATCTGGTGTAAAAGTAACACTGTATTTCAGAAAAAGAACAACATACCAACAGTAACATATGGTGGTGGTGGTGTGATGGTATTGGGCTGTTTTGCTGCTTCAAGGCCCGGAAGACCTGCTGAACCATGCGGAAAAATGAATTCTGCTATCTACCAAAAAATCCTGAAGGAGAATTTTTGGCCATCTGTTCGTGACCTCACGTTGAAACAAACTTGGGTTGATCCAAAACAATGATGCAAAACACAGTCCACCTCTGAATGGCTGAAAACAACTAAAGTTTGAAGAACTTGGAGTGGCCTAGTCAAAGTCCTCACCTAAATCCTATTGAGATGCTGTGGCATGACCTTAAAAAGGCTGTTCATGCTTGAAAACCATCCATTGTAGCTGAAGTACAATTCTGCAATGAGTGGGCCAAAATTCCTCCACACTTGCACTCAGTGCAAGTAATCGCAAACACGATTGCAGTTGTTGCTGCTAAGGGTGTCCCAACCAATTATTAGGTTTAGGGGGTAATCACTTTTCCACACAGGGCCATTTAGGTTTGGATTTAATTTCTCCCTTAATAATAAAAACCTTCATTTAAAAACTGCATTTTGTGTTTACCTGTGTTGTCTTTAACTAATATTTCAATTAGTTTGATGATCTGAAACACTTAAATGTGACAAACATGCAAAAAATAAGAAAGGGGAATGGGACAAACACTTTTTCACACCACTGTATTTACTGACTTCTTTTTTTTTGGAGTCTTCTTTTAGCATCCTGTGGCCCACTTTGATGATGAACTTGCTTGGATTGCCAGATCCAGGCATGTTGGCAGTTGTTTTGTAAGTACTCCTCTTGAAGATGTTTTTCCATACAGCGAAATTGATTATTTCAGATTCTTTTGAGACCTCTTTAAATCCCTTACCAGACTGCTACAGTATTTCTGAATTCTGGGGATATTGGTTATGCAGTTAATGATTTATAAAAAATAACTACAAATTCTGGAAAGAGGAGAACTAACAGAAAACATGTGAGACCCCAGGGAGATGGATAAACAAGCATGGTAGGAAAGGAATAAAGGAAGAATCTGAGGAGGGAAGAAAACTGACAGGCGTATAACTGTAGGGAAGGTGAGCAGTGGCATGAAAACCAGATGAGACAAATTCACAGAATGCAGTGCAGCTTTGAGTTCCTGAACTGAAGAGATGAAGGAAAATGACTAATAAACATTAAAGTGAACACTTGAGTATCTACATAGGACACAAAAGCTTCTAAACCAAAACCTAAAGTGTAATGCTAAAATAGAATCCTAAACCAATACACAAAGAACAGAACAAGAGAAAGAACTATGATTCACATAACAAAAGAGTGAACAATGCTTGGAAGTCCATAAATAGCAAAAATATTAACCACACAGGATGATGAAAACCATAATGACTAACAAAACACAAAGACCCTCAGATCATGACACATGCTGCTTGCATTTAAATGTTGTAACGCCCCTTTCTGTTTAAGTGTTTAAGGAAACAGTCTTCCGTGCTACCTCAGAAGTTTAATGGAAGAGGAGTTTTTCTGTCTTACTGTAGCGACTAAGCCCTTTGCTTTAACCGGTTGCTAATTGATTGTTGGTAGGCTTTGATTTTACGTGCACTCAGTCCAGGTTCACTGTGTCAATCTTTGTTTCCACTTGTAATCATAAGAAGAATTCATTTTCTTTACAATGTCCATAAAGCTTTCCATTTCCATTTAGAACAAAAGGGGAGAAAAAGACAGGTACCTTTAAACTAAGCACAGTAGAAAAACCGTTTGCTGCCTTCCCATCAGAAACACCTGAACAGAAATTCACTTGGCCTTAAATAACCCCTCCCCTGCCACAGGAAATACAACCCCCCCTAGTGGTGACAAAGAAAGGGAAAAAACGTGGCTCCTACACTTAGGATCGTGGGATATTCAGGAAACATCTAGCCCTGCCTGCTCAAGCCAGGCATGTTGATTTGTTGAACTTTATTTCAGATAAGGACTATGTAGGTTCAAAGGAAGTTTACAGTCACTTCCTCACTTCAAAGAAGGCCAACCACAAATGTATCTCTTTATTCACAGGTGTTCTTGGGCTGATGTAACTATCAAAAATGGAGGATGTTTTCATCCAATCCTCCCACACCAAATTGTCTTGTTCTTCAGGATGGCAGGAATAAAGCAGGAAGGACTGACACAACGGCTTTCTCTATTTGATTTTGTAGGAACAATGATTTAGGGAGTCCCACAGACGGTAAGTTCTTTTGTAGTCAGGGGGTCTGAAGATTACAGTATGTGTCTCTAGTTTGTCATTTAAAAAGAAGCACCTTTCTTAAGGAAGTTCAGATAACATCAGCAAGCAAGCGCATATCAAATAACTAACATACTGAATATGCATTATAGAGAGCTGGGGATCTAAAACTACCTCATCTATCTTTATCAGGTGGAAGATATTGTACTCAGCATCAGAGAAAAATCCTCTAATCTTTCACCATGAACCATTAGGAAATGCAAACACCGTAATTGTCTTATATAATTGTCAAATATCATAGCATGGG
Organism: Crenichthys baileyi; assembly: GCA_036173005.1. Lineage (NCBI taxonomy): Eukaryota > Metazoa > Chordata > Actinopteri > Cyprinodontiformes > Goodeidae > Crenichthys > Crenichthys baileyi. The sequence continues at coordinate 725,461 of JAHHUM010000897.1, forward strand.
GATTTAAAAAGAAACTTTCACTTTATTATACCATCATTAAATGGAGAATCACAATACTATACACTGTATTCAAAGCTTCCACTTGTCATAAAAGTAATAATTCCTCATTCTAATTCACTCAGCAAGTAGGAAACTATACACTGTCTCTAAACGGACTTGGTCTAAGTTCACAGAGACAGTTATTCTGTTGCAAAACATTATATACTGTAGGTGAGACTGCATGACCTAAAATGGAAATAATGCCACATCTCGGGGGTCGCTCTATGTTGCAGTGGTCCAGAATTTTCTAAATTCAGAAATATCCCTTTATTCAAGCTATGATCTGAATGCCAACATCAGTAAAATTAGTGTAGGGAAATTAGGGTATCATTAGGGTATTATAACAAATCTTTGATTGTGAGTTTGAAGTTTATTGTATTCCACAGCAGAAAACAAAGTACAAAAGAGTTTCAACAGTCATCTTATTTGTTTGGGGTGACGGTGGCTCAGGTGGTAAGGGTTTCTCCAGTTGCCAGTTCAAATCTCTGTTCCTTCCGCCTCAGTCATTGTGTCCTAGGGCAAGACACTTCACCTGCTACGCCTGCTGATGGTGGTCAGAGGGATCGGTGGGATCGATTGTATGACTGACTTCTGTCCGTCTGCCCCAGGGCAGTTGTGGCTACAATGTAGCTCACCACTGTCAGTGTGTGAATGTGTGTATAAATGGGTGGATGACTGATTGTAGTGTAAAGCTCTTTGGAGTGTAAGGATTATAATTATTGATTAATTAATATTTATTAAGAATTATAATTAAAAATCATAATTCAGGAAAATAATTTCTTAAACTAAAATCATTACTTACGAATAGAAATCAGAGCTGTCCTCTGGTGTTGTGATTATGGGCTCAAAGCTCTTAATAATTACACTTAGATATTCATTATTAATAATTGATGAATTATTAACCAGAACCACAAAATGTCACTGTTTATTCAACCTTCACCGAAGGTGGGGGAACTTCAACCTTATGTTGACAGATAAATCACTCTTGCACGAAACAAACACGAACTTCTCTTAACGCTGATTTATTGAAGCCATTTGATTCTGACATACCATTATTCTGGTCCAAAAACCTTCACCTAACTAACAAGCACTATTCTACACAAAGGGGATAAAAAATGACTACCTAACAATAATAATAAAAAATATATATGCTCATTGAGATCAAACCAGCAGTTTTATGGACAAAATGTGCAATTTGGGTTAACTTGGAAAGTGGATCCCTCCTGGCGTGCTGATGTCTCGATTGCAGCGATCTGCTGGTAGACGGTGAACTTTGCTCTTTGCTACTAACAGCTGATTGCCCTGAATATCAAACAAAGAGTCATAAAACTTTGAGGTGGGAACTCAGTGGAAAAACTCCAGTAATAAAACTGGGACAACAGAGTGGTCAGGCCACGAGGCCCAGACCGCAGTTGCTTTGAATGGAAAAACTTTAAAAGTCCAACTTCTAACTCCTTACTGACTTGGGATCAGCCGGACAAAAACATGAACACACACCTTGCACAGCAAATCAAAACAGCTCAGCATAAAACACTTCAATCAGTATTGCATGCAACAAGTTGATACCTTGGATTAACTACTGGTGATTCTAAATCACCTTGACTATGCCTCATCCTGCCCAGACCTCTAAATACAGCTATCCAATTTAATATAAAAAAGAACGAAATTACTTTGAGGTTTATTTCTTCTCTCCACCTGTTGAGGATGGGTCAGGTCTGAAGAAAAACGAGGGGGGAAACGCGTCTATGATCAACTCAAAAGAAAAGCGGTAAACGTCTCATCCGTCCAGGAGGGGAAAATATGAAGAACTGTTTAGTCGACTGAATCAGCAAGGAGGAAACTCTTCTCCTTGGAAATAAAACCTCTGTGGGGTTTTTCACCAGCGCCGGGTGTCGGCGTGGTCTTTGATCGGTATATGAATCTTCTGACCTTCTTGTATCAGACAGATTTCCAGCTTTCAAGCTCTTCCGGGAATGGCCACGTGGAGGAAAAGTTCGCCTGCGAGCTTTTGTCCCAGATTTTATTTTGGGGAGAAAAAAAAATAGTTTGAAAAAACTTTTTTTGATTAAAATGACTCATTTTTTCTCATGAAGAGAAAAAAGTTATTTGCAAAACATAAACTTTTATTGGCGCATGTCAAACATCTTTGGTTACGACTCTCGCTCTTTTGGTTTTGACGCTCTCTGTTTTTGGTTGAACTCAAAGAATTTTGAGTCCTGGAAACATGAACATCCTGGGCGGGGCCTAAAGACGAACGATATAAGACGTTTCCCTATTGGTTGGCGCTGACTAAAGCGGCCGCTCGAACTGCAGGGCTTGTTGTAGAGAAGAAAACTGCGGTTAAGTGAGCCGACAGTCAGAAATAAGCGGTCACGCCAGCCGACACCAGCTCTCTCTTAAAGATTAGTGTAGCGCATACAAGATGCATTACGGTAATGGAGCAGAAAGGACCCGATCCTGGCAACGGTTGAGAAAATAAGAGGAAAACAGAAAAGTGACCTACAGAAAATTTATATTAATTACATTTTTACAACTTTCACATTCATGTTTTATGTAAAAGAATAAATATTTAATATTTTACTGTACAGTTTTGGAGAAATACCTTGTCAAAGTACCTCAAAATGCTTAACCATTATATGCATTTGTCCCACTTTGAGGAATTTATTTCTCCAAAACCATGAGAAGTGACAATACAATCTCTTCAGATTTTATTAGAGGGTTATCTATATTATAACCAGAATTAACATCTGAAGCTTTAAACTGCCAAGCAGCAGTCAAAAAAACCTAAATGAGAGTTTCCTACAGAGGAATCAAAGTCCTTCCTGAGATGCATAAAAAGCTGGGCACCAGCTAGAGAAAACATCTTAGAGCTGTTGTTGCCTAAAAATGTGTCTCCAATTTCTAAGCCATACTTTGGCGATGAAATGATTATTTCACTCAAAAACATGCAAGAATTGTTTTAACTTATATCATGCATTTTTCTGGAGTATTTGTGGATATTCTCTCTCAATAAAACGTAGACTGTGCTTTTGTTTTTCCTAAATCTACCCATGAAAGATGATTAAAAGGTCTCATACAAGAACACAATCATACTGAAAAATGGAAGAGCATCGAAATGATACTTATAGCTGAAAGTAATGGACTGCACCAGTAAACCTGTCCCAAATGACGCCACATGTCACTGAAAAATCTAGTTCGCATCAACTACAGTGAAATAATGACCCACGCTTTCATTATAGTATTAAGTAAACGTGTGTCATGTCATACATACTATTAAAACTTGATGATGAAATTAGGCACACGAAATTATATAAGAACTGTTTCCCTCTACCTTATTTTTCTCTAAGGAGAAACGGATCTTCCCCCAGGCTGTTTCTCTGATGAAAATTTAATAGAGAACCAAACATCATACTGAAGTCGCAATTCCACCTTGTATATTTGTATATTGTATATATGTATTTAAGGACATAAAGATATATGCAGAATATATCTTATAACGAAAAACACAAAAAAAAAACAAAACAAACAAAAAAAAGAGAGCAAAGTGTACCGGAGTCAAATTCCTTGTTTGTTGTATGTACAAACTTGGCAATAAAGCTGATTCTGATTCTGATCTGGATTTTAAGGGTTAAGCTTTGGAGTGGTTACGAAGGCGCTCTAATGAAAACGTAATGCAAGAATATAAAAGAGTAGCGCAAATACCAATACATTTCTAAAAAAACCTATATAAAAAAATACTAATTATTTGACAAATTACGTATAGATTCAGAGCGGAAATACCAAGCGGAGGGGCGGGATTTATCACCTGTTTTCAAAATAAAGGTTTCAGGCCACGGACGCTGCGGTTGCGCATTTCCGTCGCCTTAACGTCACTTCTGGACGTCAATATGCAGCTTGGTGCGGCGCTGGGTAACAGCCGCTGAAATGATGGAACCTAAGTAACCAGCAAAGCCCACCTTTAGCGAAGACCCTCTGCGTTGCCTCCAGGGAAACGGTGGAGCTGCGTCGATAAGAAGGATCCCCGCAGACTGACAGCTCCCCGGGTGGTTATCCCCCGAAGCGGCGGACCGCCTGCCTCAAGCAGCCATTTTTTGTGAGAGAATGTACGGGGCGACGCGGTGGGCCTGCTCGGGCTCCGGCTCCGGCTCCAGCTCTGGTTCTGGTAGGAGCTTGTTGATGCTCACAACTGCGCTGCTGCTCTCGGCCGTCGTGCTGCTCTCCGGACTGCCGGGTTTCACCGAGGCGAAGGAATGCGACAAACCATGTATGAACGGACAGTGTAACACCGCTACAGGCAGCTGTGTGTGTTTCCCCGGCTGGGTTGGGGACCAGTGCCAGCACTGCGGAGGGCGATTCAGGTACACACAACACAGAATAAAGATGTTCTATTAGTGAGGCTGGTTTAGCGTGAGGGTGACATAAGCTTGTTTGCTCTTATTAAGTCTAGCGGAGCTGTGCACACATTAGAAATGGTGCACCGGTTCACTACTACTACTTCTGCTAAAGCAGCTTCGGTCACTACTAAACACTGACTGGTGAACTACTGTATAACTTCAATGATTATGAGAGAAAAAGTGTTTAAAAGTAACTTCGCTATCCCTTTGATCACAGCTGGTTCCATGTTTTCTTTCAGTTCCTTGTGTTTGCAATATGTGACCAAATCATCTGGACATAATTTAACACAACAACAATGCTTTTGCTTGGAAATGATCTTGATTAATTATCAAGGTTTTTGAAACATATTTATCTAGACTGTTAGTTCACCACTAAAATCTGAACATTGTGACATTTGTATTCTGGCAGTACTTTTTACAACCACCTATTACTGCAGTTACAACTGCAAGTTCTGGGTGAATGTTTACCAGCTTTGCATGTCCAGAAACTGGAATTCTTCTTTGTACTATTGCTCAAACTCAGTCGGATTGAATGGAGAGTTTTTGTGAACATTAATTATTTCCACTGATTCTAGATTGCATTTAGGCCTGGGCTTTGACTGGGCTCTTCTAACACATGGATATGCTCTGATTTAACCCTCCTATTCTAGGTATGGCTAGATATTTATACCAGTAGGGCGGCTGTGGCTCAGGTGGTAGGAGTTCGTCCTGTAACCGGTGGGTTGCTGGTTTGATCCCCTGCTCTAACCGTTCAGTTGTTGTGTCCTTGGGCAATTGCTGCTGATGGTGGTCAGAGGGCCCAGTGGCGCCTGTGTATGGCAGCCTCACTTCTGTCAATGTGTCCCAGGGCAGCTGTGGTTACAATGTAGCTCACCACTGTCAGTGTGTGAATGTGTGTATGAATGGGTGAATGACTGATTGTTGTGTAAAGCGCTTTGGGGTCTCTATGGACTTGATAAAGTGCTATACAAGTTCAGGTCATTGACCATTTGCCATTTATGTTTAGAGCTGTTGCTGAAAGGTGAACCCCCATCCCAGGCTCAACTCTCCTGCATCATCTAAAAAAGTCCTTAACAGCATTGCCCCCTATTAATCTTCATCAGTCTTTCCATCAGCTCCTAACCCACATCATGATGCTGCCACCTCCAAGTTGCGGCGTCGGGACGGTGTGGTCAGGTCATTTGCCAGTTTTTCTCCATATTTTTTAGAGGGCCTGACTAATGGATAGATTCTCCCACCTGAGCTCCTCCAGAGTTACCATTGGCCTCTTGGCTGTTTTGCTGATTAATGCTCTCCTTGCCTGGCCTGTTGGTGTAGGTGGATGCCCATGTCTTCGCATAATTGCGGTTGTGACAGTCTTGCAATTTTTGAACTGAAAAGCTCTCCATGAGAGGGTCTAGAGTTGACCTTTTTTTTTTTTTAAGAAATTGTTTAACCATGTATTCTTCTTAATTTCTACTTCACTGCAGCAAAGGGCAAAAAAAATGATTTGTTAGTTTTTACATGTGCAAAGCTAAAATGGTTTGCAGCTGTAACTCCAGAGAAAGATGATATTCCAAAGCATTGACCGCATCAGGGAGGCTAAATCTATATGCAAATATTTTACTTTGCCTTTGCTCTTCCAAATGATTATTCGATTACGTCCATTATTATTTGGTCTCGCATATAAAACCCCAACAATATACATTGAAGTTTGGGTTTGTAACATGACACAGTATAAAAGAGTTCAAGAGGTATGAAAACTTTTTTAATGCACTGTGATGATGTGAAAAAGTTAGTCTAATATTAAGTACCCTCAAAAGAAGACATGTACACAATATTTAAAACCCAAGAAATGAAAGGAGGCGTACATTCTTTTCGGTATGAGTATAAATCAAGGTCAGACAATATTTAGATAATGATAAAGGGCCTCTGCTGCCACTCAACCATGTGGAATCAGCTACTGGTTACAGTTAATAACATGATGGTGAATACAGGACACAGTTGTAAATTGTACCAGTATAGGATGCATGTTGCAGCAGTCCCAGTTTAGCGTCCTTTCACATCACTGTGGTTGTGCTTTCACTGGGTAGAAAATAATCTGCATCACTTGTTGACAGCTTCACTTAGCCTAAATCACTGATGATCATATTACTGGCCGCTTTGGATCGGATTATGCCTGTCTGCACATCCTGCCAAGATGACACAAAGAAGCAGTAAAGTAAAAGATGAACTTTTACCCTCCTTCACTTTCTCTGGGCTATGAATTGAGCTGTACATGGAAGCTAATCTTCCAGATTGGCATTGGGTTAGCAGGTCCGTACAGCTACGTGATGACATTCGAGGATTTGGTCTGTGTGCTGCCTCGGGACAAACCTTTTTAAGGAAACCGAGTGCTTTTTCCCCCCTTGGTTTAATGTGTTACGTCATTTCATGCTGTCTCAGCACAGTGCCAGCCTGCTGGGCTATAAAGTTGAACTTGCACAAGTCATGTCATGTTACGTTTTCTCAGCAGTTGGTCATAGACAAATAAAAGAAGGCCCAGCCAGTTGCAAGGGACATGTGAGCACGGATTCCGAGGTTAAGTGCTGTCTAGATGTGATGGTTAGTCTTGGTTGCGGTTCCAAAAAGAGAAACAAAAAGCGAAACACGGCTGATACTCTGATGTGCTCTAATATGAGTTCTGACGGTATGTTGCTGTGGGACAATGTCACAAACCACAAGCTGTTACACACGGTACCACAGAGACCCAGTTATCAGTCTGAAACTTTGGGTAAACCACCTTGTTGATTTGTGACCTTCATATGTCTGTGCACGGACAGATTAAAGATTCAGCAATCACAGATTTTGTGGCCAGTTTCCCATCAACGATTCTGTAAAGCCCTAACTTGCCAATACCGTTTGTAGCTGATTTAGATTCCTCTGGTTCGTCATCTACACTGAGGAGTGGTGTTGTTACTGCGACCTGTTAGAGCTCAGGCACCAGCGTTCATTGATCTGAAAACAAAAAAAAAGAAATGGGTTGGTTGCCAGAACTGGCCGATCACCGACCGGTCAATTCCAGTCACCTGTTAATTTTTTGATGGCATCTCCAGTATTACCCATTAGACATAACACTATCAGTGCATTTTGCCCAGGTACATAAACGTAAAGGTATTGTTCCCTGGAGTCTTACCAAAGAAAAAGGACTGGGCGACTCCACAGGAAAATAAGAAATTGATGCTCTGTGGCTCTAATATCAGGTCTTCTATATTTATTTTTTAAAATATTTTTTCAGGTTCTATTGGCCTTTATTTTTCTCATTTTGTTTGAAAGTAAGCTGACGGGAAGTGGGATGGAGAGATGTGGCAAACGTCAACAGGCCAGGTCCGGAACCCATTGCAGCCGCGTCGAGGACCAAAGCCTCCGTACATGGGCCGCGCACTTAGCTGCTGCACCACTGCCGTGCCCTGAACATCTCTAAAGTCCTGTTGTGTGCTTTAGAGTGGAAAATCACACACGAAAAAAATTCCCTTCATGCCTGTACAGATGCTTGCGGCTCTGCCTGTCCTCTGAAGGGCTGATGTTCCGACCGGTTTCCCAATGAAAACCTAACAATACAGCACACACTCGCAATTTCTTTGCATGCTACTAAGCTACCAAACTAACCTCCAAACCGTTGCAGGGTTAGTGATCAGTCTCCATATCCCTGCCAGTAAGCTGGCACTGAGGAAGTAAAATGAAATTTAATATAGTAATGGTTGTTTAGTGGATGTTTTTAATGCAACAGCTGCAGGGATACGAGGTGAAAACTCAGGCTCTTAAAAACATGTTTTCCTGCTTAGTTTCCTGTGTTACTTTTATTAGTTTTACTCCAAGTCGTATCCATAATTATTGTTTGGATGGTTGATACCCAAAGGCTGAACAGATCAAATTATAAATTATAACAAAGTCGGCTTTATCCTTCTTGGTTAAAAAGAAACACCCAGAGGAATGCGATGGCATTTTTATTAGAATGAGATGTTTTTGTAAAGAGTGCTCTTTTAGTAGGATTCAGGTCTTGAGTCACTATTCTTTTGCAGAGGGTCAGATTTGTGAATAAGTTCCTTGTCTGTGCAACACAGAGCCAGTGTAAGCCTCTGATGCGTTTTCATGTATGGACACTAACGCTGTTTCTTTGGCTTTGTAATGTAACTAATGTGTATACCAGCAGGATGAGCTAGAACAGTTCTGCTCGTTGTTAAAGCCACCTAGAATGCATAAAAATAATGGTTCTTATAAGGTTTGTGGGCACTTGCAGTTTCAGGTAGCCTGCCACAGTTTTGGCAAGATTTTGGGATTTTGGTTACAACCCGATATAAGTATGCTAACAGAGAGTTTTATAGCTAAATTTATTTATATTTATACAATATGACAAGCTACACAAAATGGGTTCACATGTATGAGAGGTTAGCAGTACTTTTATGAAAACTAGGAATTTTCCAGCCTTTATGGTCCAAAGAGCCATTTTAGCCTTTGTCACTTCTGAATAAAATCGTTCAAGAGCTGCTAAAACAGCTTTCTAGTTGAAGTATTTTTTTGAAGTGATTCAATCATAAAACAATAGACGGTTCCTACGCAGTCTGCAATTCGATTGAAGTAGTATCTCTAAGTATGGCAAAAGAAAATGGACAATGGAAAATATTTGTATTTCATGACATAATCCTCTGGCATGTGGACTCGTCCGTCCGTCCGTCCATCTGTCCGTCCGTCCAGCCATTGGTTTTTGTAGGTTCTATATTTAGAATCTGGACCTATCAGAAAAAAAAATAATGTGAACCTTTGTATTTATACCTTGAAAATGGGTTAAAAAGGAATGGTAACTATTGTGTCCTTTTTCTTTTCTTTTAGCCTTCAGGCATGGTTTATTATTTGTAAATCGTAAAATTATATTTCGATTTGACCCGCTCCGGCAAATGTGGTCCTTAATATTGTTATAGTCACTTTTGAGTTTTATTACCTTTTCCCTGCACTACTTCAGTGAATACCTTCTCATTTCTGCTCCTCTCACGGCCAGTCAGTTAACAGCAGTCTGTTCACGTCACATGTAGTCCCGACTCAGCCCCGATCTCACCTGCTCTGGAGCAGGGACGAAAAAAGTAGGTTCCCGTATGAAAAAAACAGTAATGGAAACGCTCAGAGTGGAGTCGAGTAGGACCAAATCAAGCCAGTGGAAAAGGAGCAAAAGTTTCTTAAAAACATCTGTTTCATTTATGCTTATATTTGCAATAAACGTCAGTTTTACCATAAAATATAAATAGATTAGCACTTTAAAGCATGAAATATTTTCATAAGCTCTCATTGACACATCCTAGAAGTCCCCGACTGCAGTTAGGGGATTTCCCCACACAGCAATATGCAGGGAAACTTCTGTTATAGTCAGAAACCAATTTAATAAAATAAGATACATTTATAAGAAGTGTTGACTAGAAATACAGTACTTTAAAAAAATAATTTGCCTCCTTACCAATGTCTTCTGTTTTTGCTCTTCTGGCACCCTTTAAATGTCTCAGATCATCAAACAAATTTTAATATTGACGATAAACCAAGTAAACACAGAAAGCTACCTTTTAAATAGGATACTTTTGACACTTTTTCAGCTTATTACTGCTGCACGATGTGGACCCTTTTTTTTTATTGCACACCATTAGTACTTTTGTTTCTATAGTGAGTTGAACGGTTCTTATCCCAAGCATTTCATTGCATTGGTGATTGTGTGCTGACCTGCATTTGAAAAATAAACTAATACAGCAACAATACAACAATAAATAATGATTTTGTGCTTTTCTCACTTTTCCTGATCTCGCACCAGACCAGCAGTGTGAATGTGTCCGTACACTGCTGGTACTTTGGGTCGTTGTTCTGCTGCATAAAGTGTGCCCAAGCTTAAGGTCACAAAGTCATAGCCTGATATTCTCCTTCAGGACTTTCCGCTGCAGAGTAGAATTCATGGTTCCATCACATATGGCAAGTTGTCCAGGGTTTAAGAGCAAAGCAGCCCCAGACCGGAAACGCTGTGTCAGTTTTACTCGGATGCTACGGGATGCACACCTTCCACCTCTGTCTCATCTGTCCAGAGAATATTTACCCAAAAATCTATGAAATCATTTAGACCGTTTTTGGAAAATGTGGGATGGACCGTTGTGATCCTTTTCATCAGCTGTGGTTTTTGCATGAAACTCTGCAATGGATGGTGTTTTAGCCCTGTCTCTTTCTTCTTGTTGAATCATGAACACTGATCTTTACTTTAGCAAATAAGGCCTGCAGTGCTTTAGATGGTGCTCTTGGTTATGACCTCCTGGTTGAGCTGAAGATGTGCTCTTGGAGAAATGTTGGTTGGTTGGCCAGTCCTGGGAAGGTTGAGCATTCTTCAGGTTTTTTTCCATTCATTTATTATGGCTCTTGCTGTGGTCTTTTGGACTACCAGTTCCTTAGAAATGGCCTTGTAACCCTTTTCGGACTGATATGGTATCAATGGCTTTGTTTCTCATCTGTTTTTGAATTTCTTAAGATCGGGTCATGGTGCAATTCCTTTTTGAGATCCTTTAGCCTATTTCATGTTGTGAAACAGATTTCATTTAAATAGTTTCTGTATTGTACAGTCTGAGAGTTATCAGGCCTGGGTGTTGACCCAAAAATCTGGCAAATTAAATTTCATTCACGATTTTACAACAGGGAAAGGATTTTTTGACATAAGGCCATGTGTTGGTCTGGCTGCTGCCTTTTTTTCCCTTCAGGAATAAAAAAAAAAAACATTTGAAAACCGCATTTTTATATTTTCTCAGGTTATGAAAAAAACATTTTAGTTTGTTTGTACTATACAATCAAATGTTCAATTTGACCAGGAAAAAACTACAAACAACATGGCCATCATATTCATGTGATGCCTTTTGTCAAGGTTGCACACCTCATAAGTGTGCAAATGCTCTGTGCTAATATCCGTATATAGTGAATAAAAATGATCACAACAGTGAGCTAGAGCTTCATGAATAGTCTTTGCATTTTTATTTGACCCTTGTACAGGTCACAGCTCTCATCCAAGGCTCTCACTGTGGAAACATTATGCTGTCTCCGGTGTTTTGGCACAGCTAAATTTGTATTTAGGAGTTGATTAAAATCACAAGAGGGCCTCTCTAAAGACCAGTTAGCTTTCAGTCTCTTCAATAATGTTTACGCCGTCATACTCGGTCTTTATTTAGAAAGATGCAGCTCTGATATCATAGGGTGAATTTATACTTGAAAACTGTGCAGAATTAATAAAAATAGCTTTATTTAAAAGGATCAAAATTATGAAAAAGTGGATTCCAGATCCTGTATATACGTCTGTAATCAATTAAAAATCTTAAAAATATTATCTTGTATACGTCGAGTCAGGCACTCTTGGTTGAAATGTGTTTTTGTTCAGTATTTCTTGTTTTTTCCTCCAGACTGTGCTGCTGAACAGGGCCAGTGTTGCTTCTAAATGAGGCTAGATGTTTGCTCTGCTCTCATGCTTGCATCTCTTTGTCATCCATAGACCACTTGTCCCTGCTGCAGGGAGGCTGCTCTCATCAGAATGGGCTGTTGTTTGAGCATCTGTCTAAATATTTGGCTTTTCTTGCATCTATCTCCTACCATAGACATGTTCTGGCTTTGTCTTCAGTTCTGTACATATTCAACATTTGCTGCTTTAGATGTTTGGTTTGCTTTGCTTCTTGGGGATTAATAAACCTCTGATATATTTCAATGTTAGTTTAATGTTAGGCAGCTGCAGCAGGGAACCATGCTAGGGTTATCTTAAGAATGCAAAAGAACACTGGTGCTAGCCATGCTAACTGTGCTAATCTGTAAATTTGTTTACTTCAAATAAGTTTTTTTTAAAATGTACATTACACAACGGCTTTCTCTCACACACAATGTGATGTCGCCTTTGCTCCTACTTTGATTAATTAATGAGGACTTAAACCAGGAAGGCTAGGAAAATATCTATTTGAACACTGTTAGTAGTTCTTAAAAGAAATTGGCTGAAATCTGTGATTGACTTTGATTTATTTTACATTTTTTAAAACTTTAATTAGATTTTAAAACTGTTCCATCCTTTTTAACTTGAAATAAAGGCAACAAGCTCTTTACTGTAATGAAGTGCTTTCATTTAAAGCATATTTGTTGAATTAAACAAATTCCTCATTTCTTGTTTAACTGTACTGAAATGACTTCTGTTGCGTAATAATAGTGCTCTATTTACTATTACAACACCTAGATTAAAAAAGAAATACTGGGTGAGTAGTATGAGTGGTCTGAATCAGCACCAGAGCTATATGAAGCTCCTTCCTGTCAGTTGTTTTTGTTGCATTCACTGCCAACAAAACAAAAATGTAAAAGATGTTTATTGCCTTATGGTTGTAAAAAGTCATCTGACTGACTGGTTGTAAAAGGTCATAAACAGTGTTTTAACACAGGAAAACACTGATTCATTCAGGGCATTGGCTGGTAATGCTGTTAGAGTCCTGGAGTTTCATTTGAACACACATTCTGGACAAACCCAAATCCAATGATTGAATCTCCAAATTCATATTAAATTTTGGTTGTTTATGGTATGAAAAGACAAGATCTTATCCAAATAAGTGGAGGTCACACTAAAATTCTTCTACATTATACTTGGCAGGAATGTTTAGCGGTTGGGTTTACTTTTTCCGCCCTAATTTGTTTGCGGTTTCTAAATAACATGATTACTTTCTGGCACCGAAATTTCAGCTCGACCTTTGAACCGAGCTTTTACGATTTGTATGACTACGTTTCTTGCCCGTTGTTGTGTACGTTTGATCAAGACGTGAAATATTTAGCAAAACGCGTAGATTTTGAAATGGAAGATAACATTTGAAGATTGTGCCCTCTGAACTTCATCTCCAAAAACACCTGAGTCTTAAACTGCTAGTCTAACTAAATCAATTCAGCTAAACTTTTAACGCACTGGATGCAGGGAAATCTAGTTGTTAACGCCATTACAGAACTGTACCGCTACCATTACTCATCACTTTTGCAGTGACTTCATGTTTATGGAATTAGCAAAGGTTTTTGCAGTACTAGCCTTGTCAAGAGATGGTAGCTAACCGTGCATTCTGTCCCTGGGTTCTCATCCAGAGCAATACATGACCTATTGGTTTGCTGGGTCATCTGAAGCCAAGAAGACAGCAAACTTAACTTCATCATTAGCTGGATCAGTTGAGGGATTTGAACTGTATATAGGCTCTAATTAGGAATGTGGGCTTTTGGGAAAGCATATTATTTTCAGTTGCAATAAACCCAGTCACTAATCTAACTAATGCAAGTGTTGACATCTACGGTTAATGAGGTGTGGACATTTTGGACGGTGACAGTTCTTCTGACTTGGTATATCGTTGCTGAGCAGAGTCTGCATGTATAGCATTTGGAGTGTAATAACCTACCAAATATTGCTGTTGCAGCATATATTTGGTTACTTCAAAATTGCAGTGAAGGTTGTAATCAGACCTATCTCCAAACAATGTCTAAATGTGGTTTTCCAGATGCTCAGAGCCTAAAATGTAATGTGGTTACAGTTAATGTAGTTTGAGTTTTTCTAAATGTGAAAGTGGATAAAGGAGAATTCATAGTTTTTTGCTGATTAGTACTAACCTGTGGTGTTGGAGACTGTGAATTCTAAAAAAATGAACCTGAACAATGTTTGAGAAGCACTATGCTCACTTTGGTGGCACGTTGGGATCAGGAGTGTCTGAAGCCTCTTTTCCTTTTGAAGGAGCTCAGCTTGTCCGCTAGCTCAGAGTCCCTATATGCCCTGGAGAGCTGTGATTACTGAGCTGTCGTACTTATTGGCTAACTGCTGAACCCTGATACTCAAAGATCTCAACCTGCTCTTTTAAAACCGTTGGTAAGCCGCGACCCTGTGATCTGACCCGTGTGTGGGACATCAGGAGGAATTGTGGGTAGCTAGGACTTCCACCCCCACAAGTTGCAGATACAGCACAGTAATGTTATTGCAGCACAGTCATATGTTTGGCAACAAGTTGTCATTAACTTAACAACACTCTTGCCCATGGACTTTGAGCCTTCCAGCCCAAACAACTGGCTGGGACTTTTGACCTTTACCTCCATGGCTTTAGGAAGAAAGTTTTAAAAACAAGAAGTTGCAGCGCACTTGTTGCCTAGATACAAATAAAACAATCTTTCCCCACATGCATCGGGGACCTATCAAGGTTTTTGCTGTGGAGTTTCTAGAAGCACATTTTCTAAGTCTTGTGAAACTGTAAGAATGACATCTGGTTTCAGAAGTTAGAGATCTAATCCCTGACCGACTCCCGTGGCTGAACAGTGGAGGCGTGTGCTCCGCTCGGCCGTCTCTGCAGAGTTTAAGGTGAGACTGCTGTGGAAAACGACTGTCTGGCTGTGTTCGCAGACTCACTCTGCCCTGAGACCTACATCATTAATGATACCATCTTTCACTCCCTGGTGTAAGTGAACTCCCATCTGCTGCTGCTGTATAATCAAGACAGACTGTGTCATGCAACGACAGGCCATACTGTACCATTTACAGCATTTGTGTCTTGTCTGACTTCTTGGCCTCTCATAACTTGCAGTGAGGTTTAATCATCTTCATTCAGTGCCCTGAAATGACATGTGAAGCAGCAGTTGTTGGTGTTTACCTGCACTCTCATTGACCTGCTGACTAACTCTTGTGCAACAGTGCCGGTTTTATGCTGTATTGTGACACAATGTTTACATTAGTTGAATTGTGGAAATATCTTTAGTTTTTTTTTGCCTGGATGTCTGTATTGTTGAATTTAATTATTTTTTCCCTTCATTTCTCCTTCAGACTTACAGGACCGTCTGGTTACCTGACTGATGGCCCAGGAAAAACTATCAGAAAAGGACAAAGGGTGCCCCCGGGTTTATTGAGGGACAGAAAATTATGGGCAACTCACGTCTTTAAAAAAACCCTTTACCTCAGGAAAACACTTTGCAAAAACCCTACACCCCTCAACAAAAAAAACACAACCCTTTTTGAACTTTTTCCCTTTTTTTTGTCATATTAAAAGGGAAAGGGATCGGTTTTCCAACTTTTTTCCCAAAAAAAACATTTTGGAAAAGTTGGGTCCCTTTTGGGATTGAGCCCTCCTGGGTTTGTACCTTGCAGAACAGCTTTTGTTCGATAAGAGTTGAAAAATTTTTTTTCTCAAACCAGCTTTGCTTTTAGCACCAAATTGGCTCATTCGCTTTGCTTTTTAAAGCTCAGGGAAACAGTATCCCCAAAAATTTTTTTCCCAAACCTTGCCACAGATTCCCCTTTAAATTAAGTTAAAAAACAAATTTTTTCCGCGTTGACTACTTTGTTTCATTTTTGGGTTTCAAAAAACCAGAAAAAAAGGAAAATAGAAAAATAAAATTAAAAAAGGGGTTTAAATCTTACTCTGTAATATTCTTCTCGGCTAATTTTTTCCAGTTAAATAACAGTTATCATGAAATCCAAATTTTATCATCTTTGAGAATTTGAAAATGCATGCAGGGGGTGTCCCCGTTTTTTTTCCCGAACAATCTAATTTACATCCCGTGTGTCTTTTACAACATGTTTTATAACCCCAATTACAAATTTAAATTGGGGAAAGGGGGATGACAAAATATTATTTGCAAATTTATTCAACCCACAGGGGTTTGGGCTTTAACTGAAACACTGGTTTTTTGACCAAATCATTTTTTAGGGGTGTAGGGTCCTTTTTCGGCCTCTAAAAGCGTCAATTCGTCTTTGGGGAAAGAATTTAAAAAAGTCCTGCACATGGTTTGAGGGTTTTTTAAACCGCTTTTTTGCAGGATAGTGGCCAGGTCCCCTACTTTATATTGGGGGAAAGGAAAAAAGTTTCCCGACCACCCTCCAAACCCCCCCAAAGTGGGTCAATAATTTTTTTTCTGGGGACTGTGCAGGCCATGGGGGGGAGTTTCAAAATTTACTTTTAGGGTTTATCAAAAACCCAAACTTTCACCTGCTTGCGGTTCTATTGGGGAATGTCATCCCCGATAACCGGACCGCCTTTTAGGATACAATGGTTTTTAACCATTTTGGGGTTGCCCCCAAAGGGGCCCCCAAAAAAATGGTTCGGGAGTCCTTGGCAGTGACGCGCCCATCTAGGGACAAGTATTGGCCCAGGGGAAAAGCCATGATATGGCAGCCCAAACCCCCCACTGGGTCCACCCCGCTTCAAATCTGGGCAAAGAAAAAGTCTGGGTTTGGACCTTTTTTTGGGGCTTCTCCACACCGTAACTTCCCGGAGTGGGGAAAACAATAAAGGTGGAAATTTATCCGAGAACAAAAACATGTTTCACATTGTCCCCCAGCCCCAAAAATTTGCGCTCCTTGGCCAAAATTGAAACCCACGTTTGGGATTGGCATGAGTGAAACCAAAATTTTTGGCCCCATAAACAGCCGGGCCCTTATATTTACCCCGTGGGGCTCCCGACGGACAGTTCTGGTGGAAAAAGGAGAGTTGGGGGTGCACTTTAAATTTGGCCCGGGTTTGGGGCAGCCGTGGTTTTATGTTTTTTGGATAAATCCGGGTTAGCACCCCCAACATCCCTTTCCCGACGCTTCCCCTTGCGTCCACAGTTAATCCTGTTTGGGATGTGGGTTTGGGCCTTCTTGGGGGGAGCTGACATTTTCCCTGGATCCGTGCCTTGATACTCCCCAAAAACTTTTCTGTCTTGGTCACAGATGCCCGCAAGACGGGGACCAAAAATTTTTCCTCTTTTGAAAATTGGTATTCCCCCCAAAAGTTGGGGCATTTTAATATTTTGAGCAAACTGTGCCCCTTTTAAACCCGTAATGAACCTTCACACTCTCCCCTTTTCTGGGGGCCCAAGGGGCAATCAATGAAGACTGGCTACCAGGGTGGGGCCAAATTTTTGCCATGAAACCCCCCCACAACTAAATGACGGTGTTTTAGTTTCAGGGGCCAACCCCATATAGCCAAAAAAATACACAACAAAGACAAGGGGGGGGTTTTAAAGTTCCCAAACCCCGATAAACCCTTATTGGGATTTTTTTTTTTTAAATAACACTCCTTTTGAAATTTTAAGTGCAACAGTTCCAAAAAAGTGAGCCAGAGGCAACAAAACAATAAAAATTAGGAACTCAAGAAATATGTTTGGAAAAATTCCAAGGTTAACAGGGTTTTCAGGAAACAGGTGATCATGACTGGGTTTTAAAAGGAGCCTCCCCAAAGGGTCAGTCATTTTACAAACAAGGAATTTTAAAAATTTTTCATCTAAAGTCCATTTAAATCATCAAATTATTCAGAGGATCGGAGAACTCTCGGGACCCTAAGCGGCAAGGCCGAAAAAAACCCAAGTTGAAAGGGAATCGATTGCATATAGGTTGAACAGCATTTGCAAATTTTTTTTCATTCTTTTTTAAAAATTTTAAAGGGGTTTTAAAAAAAGGTTTAACCCCGGGAAGGGGTTTAAAAGAGGGTTGGTATTAATTAAAAGGTAAAAAAACCGGGTTTTAAAAAAAAAAGTGAAAAATTTTGGGAAAAAAATTAAAAAAGGGAAAAAAAAATAAGAAGGGGGGGAAAAATATTGGGGTTTTGAAATTTTCGAAAAACGGGTTTTTTAAAAAGGGGGGAAAGAAAATCAGAAAATTTGGGGAAAAAAAGGGTTTTAAAAAAAAAAAAAAAAAAAAAAGTTAAAAAAAACATTTTTTTTAAAAAAAAAAAATAAATTTAAAGGGGCCAAAAAAATTTGTTTTGGAAAAAAAAAAAAAAAAAAAATTAAAAAAATTTTTTAAAACAATCTTTAAAAAAAAAAAAAAATTTTAAAAAAAAAAAAAGTGGGAAAAATTTGAAAAAAAATTGCTTTAGGGGGAACCAAAAAAAGGAAATTCTTTTTTTAAAAATTAAAAATTTTTTTCCTTTTTAAAACCCCCTTGGGTTTGGGAAATTTGGGGTTTAGTCCACCAGGGGGAAATTTTTCAACCCCATAAAAACTGCAGGGGTTTTTAAATTACCTGTTTGGGGGACAGGCTGAGATTTTTTTTTTCAAAACCCGGGGTGAGGGAATTAAAAGGAAAGGGGAAACAGGAAAAAAAAAGGGTAAAATT